>JBBPLS010000009.1:198716-311759 GCA_038089895.1 Boletellus ananas | reverse complement strand
AGGCAGGTCTCGGATGGGGTGTGCATGCGTCGGGCCCGAGGCTGGACTTGTTTGCGATTTCTGGCGAGGGAGCCCTCGATGCGGGGGTGCTGACGCCATCGCGCCTTTTTTTTCTCCTCTTGTCGTTTTCTTGCGCTCGCCGAGGCGAAGGATTCCGTTGATCAGACGAGACCTCGATGACCTCGGGTTCGGGAGACACGGTGAGGTCGATGATGTCCGCCATCTGCACGGTGAAGCGAACACCGCGTCGTCGTTTGGGCGTACGCGAGGGAATGATGGCCTGCGACCGCAACCTCAAGCGTTGCTGCCAGCGAGCAAGCTGATTCGACCACCCGCAGCCATGTCGGGCCCTGGCAGAGACAGCGAGACCAGCGAGACGTTGGTGCATCCCCCACCACCCGAGCGAAACAAAGCCGTCATTCGTACACAAAAAGCTATCAAGATACGATCCTAGTTGTTCAGCAAGTTACAGATCCAACACATTTGGGCATTGCGACCCAATTGAATCGCACTACACTTCGCGTCCCTCCACGTACACTGTAGCCAGATCGGCGACATTTCAAAAGGCATGAGACGAAATGGTAAACCTCTTGAAGGTATATCTGAGCAGCGCCTCAGCTGGATCCCACCCTGGAAAAAAAAACTGTCAACGTACCCGAGAAAGGCGAGATCTTTCTGTGCCCCACCCGCAGTTGCTGTAGGTACTTCTGCGGGGCTTTGATCGATCTCGTCGGTGGGGAAGTAAGAGGTGTCTGTTATCGAGCGCAAGTTGGGTATGAAGGGGGCATCAATACGGCGGATGGAATCCCAATCAACACCATAGAAATACGGATGGCTCCTGATTTGGTCTGCGTTCAGTCGACGGTCTGGGGAAGTCATAAGCCTGGCGAGTTATCAAGACGGCATCCCAGAGTAAACAGTGCACGCCTCTCACCTCCGTATCAGGTCCTCGGCTTCACGGCTCAAGTGAACATCATCCGGAAGGACCAGGTAGTGCTGCCACTGCATAATTTTCTGGTACGTCTCATGGGTTGACTCTGAGCAGAATGGCGGATATCCGACCAGGCACTCAAACATGATTGCCCCAAGCGACCACCAGTCACACTCATTTCCATATCCCTTTTGCTGAAATATTTCCGGCGCGATGTAATCTGGTGTGCCAACAGTAGAGTACGCCTGCCAGCGGTGTCACTTCAGCACCAGGACCGTGGAAAAAAAAGACTACGTACCAGCTTGCGCCGGTTCGCTTTCCAGGTCGCGATCTGATCCTTACTGGACATGGTCAAGTGAATGGCATTTACCGTGACGCTATTTCGTGCTGCAGTGGCGGTTGACTGAGGATTGTTTGCTGAATCCAAGAGCCTCTGGTAATAACTGGAGTCATGCTGTTTGTGGAAGCCCGTTGAAAGACCGAAATCAGAGAGTTTGATGTGGCCATCCTTATCTATCAGTATATTGTCCGGCTTGATATCTCTGCAAAGAAATATCTGTCATGTGAGCAATTTGGACTAGGAGACTCGAGTCGTCTCACCTATGGATAAACCCTAATTTATGCACGGTCTCGATGGCGAGAGCACATTCCGCTATATAGAAACGAGTGACGTCTTCCGAGAAGGTATCATACTTGATGAGCATGGTCATGAGATCTCCACCAGGAAGAAACTCCATGATCAGATATAGCGTCTGAGCATCCTGGAAAGAATAAAAGAGCTGTACCACCCAGGGTGAGTTGGATTCTGCGAGGACATCGCGCTCCGCGCGCACATGAGCAAGCTATACGGTTGTGCATCGTCTCAGCTGACGCCCTGCTACAGCTTGGGAACAACACCACGTACCTGGTCTTTCTTCAGCATCTCCTCCTTCTTGAGAGTTTTCATCGCATAGATCTTGCCGGAATCGAGCTTCTGAACAAGGCGAACCTGCATTGGTCCAAAGTCAGGATAAGACGGTAGAGTTGTAGATCGAAACTGGCACCGACCTCACCAAACGCGCCTTTCCCGATCACTTTGACTGTCCTAAAGTCATCCAGACCCAAACGCGTGCGTCGAAGGCGAAGGAACGTTGATTCCTTCTTCCCTAGCTGCTGCAGATGACGAATCTTCCTCTCGTCCGACATCATGACATCCGCCTGAAGCTTCCTTTCCAGCTCTACGCGCCTTGAGCATCAGACATTAGCAGGATGCCACGTCGACCAGTCAACGCTACGTACCTGTTGTTGCGTTCGATCGCAGCATCTACGGCAACCTTGTAGAAGTGCTCGAGCTTCAGTTGCGCAGTTTTGGCTCGGGGAACGGCGTCTTCAGAGAAACCAGAAGAGCTACGCTCAAAGTACACGTAATCTGCGGGTTTGTCTGAGCTAGCGGTCGTTGATGTTGACGCCCGCGTGCTGGTGCTTGAGCGCTGCATAGCGCAGTTACAAGCCAAAGCTGACCGGGAGAGCGTGCCTGAAGTATCCGATTAGTCGCGATGGGAACTGGCCGCCCGCATGTCGGGTCCGCTGCAAACCTGACACACGTACGACCGCACGCTCAAGCTCAGCCCACCAGACAAGTGTCTCTCCGACAGGTGCAGCAAGCAGGCCAAGGGCGCAGCGCCCACGAGGTTCTAGCCACTAAATGAGCTCTCATGATTTCAATAATCTGGGTTTATGCAGCTGGGTTCAATGCAGTAGGATCGGGCGCGAGGAACACGTTGGATAGTGCAAAACGGACACGGTAAGATGTAAATCAGGCAGGTAGGTGCAAAGTGTGTACAGCGATCAAGCAATGGACAAATGAAATGGTGCAGTCATCAAAACGCAGGAAGCGCGCATCTAAATCGAACGGCAGAGTCGGAGAGTTGGTGGGCCGCACTTCAGACTTCGAGTTTCAAGCGTGTCCGTGACGCCCTGTGCAAAGCATCTCCTACACCCCCTCGAGCCTCGACACCACCTCGGACACTTTGGATTTGTCCTTGGGCACACTGTCAGGCTCGTCGCCAGGGTCTGCCTCTGAGGCACACCGGGAACAGGTGCAGGCGAACCCCCACCCCCTGGCTAGTTCGATGCGTCTTCGACGGCGGCAGTCTCGCACGCTCTCATCTTCATGTTGAGTGACGTCGACATATGCGACGGTAACTTGGTCTCCGGCCTTTAGAGCACGAGTAGCGATGAGGTGCAGCTCGGATGTCCCGTTGAAAATTGGACGGGCAGATGGATCGCACGAGTGAGTGAGCTATATATCATGTGTTCAGCGTCGGTGGTAACTTCACAAAGGCGGTGCATAGAAACGCGTACGTAGGAAGATAGGAAGTAGAACCCGGCTCCAACCTGCTTTTGCGTACCAAGCGGTGTTCGCGTCTTCTCCACATCCTCCGGCCTTGTGGTTGGTGCGGGCTACACGAGACGCAAACGTTGGATGGTAAGCGTGTGTTTCTGATCGCGACCGTACACCTACCTTGTCATCCCTCCCGCCCTCAAAGCAGACACCAAATGCGTTGTATGCCATCATGCCAAGGTAGACAGAGAGTCGCTCCTCGGTCGCCAGATGTTCCAGTCCTGGGATTCCAAGCTGTAATACCGTTTTGAACAACTTGCCACCCTCGTCAAACGGAGCTACGTCGAGGTAGCGTAATCGCTCAAGATGGTCATTGAACGTATAATCGCCACTGTCTGTTAACACTGTGGTGGGATCGGCCAGTGGCGAATGTCCCATGGAAGTCACCACTTGAGCTGTCTCGATAGAGACTTGACGTGCAATGACACGCGCCATCAGCTCAGGCGCAGCTTTGCCACTTTTCTTAATGTATTCGGCGAATGCAGCTTGTGCGCGGTCTCTCTCTCCCTTGGAAAAGTTGGCAGCTTCAGGGATCAGGTGTTCAGGCAGGGGTGACTCAAGCGTGAAGAGTATGCCTTGCGAGTAGGTCTTGGCCTCGTTACAGCAATCCTGTGAGCAATAGACCGAATCAAGGCGGTCAGCGTCGGGACGGATCGCCGCGCCTCCCCCGATGAAGCACAAGCAGTGACTACAGTGTGTCCTCTTTCCTTGAAGATCCACGTCAAGGGCAGTCGCTATGGCTTCTTCCTGTAGTTTTATGGGAGGAACGCATCAAGGCTGGGTATCGGTGAGCGAGGTTGACGCTTGCCTTGTAAATAAGGTCTCCCGGCTCGAAATCCTTGGTGCAAACCACTACCTTCCTGCGCATAACCGCACCTGTAGACTCCCCACTGACTTCCACCTGAGGAATTTCGATATTCCGAACGGCAACGTTCTTTTCTTTGCGAGGGAAGCAGTTGTAGTAGCCTGTTTTCTGTTGTTCAGCACAGATACCTCTGTTCTCGATCGGCAAAGGTATACCTTCGGCCCGAGTTTTGACCTGCAATGTCAGTCATTTCAAACAGTTTGGCAATAGTTCAAGCGCATCCAAACGACAGCGACGCCGGAGAGCAAAAAAAAAAACATTTATATCAGATCATCGCAGACAACGGATGGGAAGCAAAAAGAGAATGCCGGGGGTCAGGGGGTATATAAACCATGACGACTACACAGCGTACAGCAGCGTGCATCGCACGTTTAAGGTCGTGTGTAAGATGGCTTATGATCATAACGCGGGTGTCTGCGTGCCTGCGTCCGTGACCTTGTCCCACTCCTGCGAGGATGTCTCCGAGGGTGGGCCCGACGGGCTCAATTCGTCATCTTCATCAGGGACAGAAGCCGACCCTTTCCCCTCGGACGGAGGAGGTGAACTCACGTCCAAGTTGACAAGTTGCATCACAAGCTGCAGGAGAGGTGATTAGAACATGAAGCGATATGGGCGGACGACGGCTGACCTGGAAAACGGGCGGAGAAAGACTCTTTTCGTAGACCATGATCAGCTCGAGAGGTGCAGGATACACCCGAATTGCGCGGTAGAAGCACAATGCGGCGGGCATATAGAAAGCGGGCCCTGTTGGTGCGTGAGTGATAGCCAAGGTCTCGAGAGGGCTCGGTCGGCGCACCTTTCACACTCATCGTCTCTCCCATGTTAACCTGAGTCATAAAATACTGGTGCCGCTCGTCATGGTCAGTGGGAACTTGCTCAACCCGGATTTTCTCCAATGCAGTGATGAGCTCCTCTGGATTGACACCCCCAGTACTCGCTGCTGCTTCCGAAGGCGTCTGGCTCTTTTCTGCGCGCTTTTTTTCCTTACCTAGGCGGCAGCTACTCAACCGAGTGCAGGGAACAGAGCAGAAAACGCACGTACGGAGTCGTCTGCGAAAGGTGGCGTCTGTTCTCCGCTTATAATCAAAGTACACGGCGTAGGCAACGAGACTACCGACGGCGATGCCGGCGACAGTGAGCATCGTCGCTGACCTGGCCATTTCGAAGCCGGGGGCGGATGGAGAACAGACGAGAGAAACGGGACGGACAAAAATTTGGCATTTCGCAAGTAATTACGTAATCGGAGATAAGTCCCGTTCCCATGCAAGCACATGCGCCGTAGTGCCAGTCGGGGAACACGGTCGGGGCGGAACTCATGACGGCGAGTGACGAGCTGGACGGCGGCCTCCACCCTGTGCGCAAGGACGGCGACGGGGGGGGCGGTCGGTGCGGATGCAGCCGGGGCGGGGACAAGTCCGGTTGGTCGTTCTCACGGGCTGTGTCGTTTAACGTTCAGAGGACGACACCACTCCAGACCAGAACGGCTCTCGCGGATTCTGCAGGTGGATCCCCGGCTGAAATTCGCAGTGAAAGCGCCGTCTGGGTTGTCATGAGCGGCGTGGACGCTGCGCCATCGTCTTCTCCTACGTCCCGCCAAGCGTCCGACACGGGCATCCTCGACCATGACCTCTTATCACCCTCCCACCACGCCGTCTTGCCTACACACGACCATCAGGTGGCCCTCGAGCTCGGGCTCGCCTGTCTCGCGCAGTCTGACACCGCCTTGGGCGACCCTTCTCATATGGCACTCCAGCGTCCTCGTGACCACATCTTTGGCGACATCGGCCACGTTGGTGACCATGTCAAGGATGACCACATCACAATGGTCGAGGCCGTGGACCCAGCCGTCACCCAGCAAGACATCCTGCAGCAGTCGCCCGAGTCTTCATTAGAGTTAAAACGTGTCAAGGTAAGCATCTTCTCATTTCGTTTGTAGAACTAGGCCGTGTCAGTACCCCCTGTCATCACATTCCCTTCATGCCTGAAACGTGTCCAACTTCCCCGGAAAAACGCCTTCCTTCATTCAAAGCGCCTACGCGTCCCTCCTGTTCATTTGTATTTCCCCCTCATGACTTCATCAAGGGCTTACTTTGACCGACCCTTGTCACCTTCAAAGGTTTACGAGCTGGTTGGCTCTCGGTGGGTTGATCAGGGCACTGCGTACTGCGCTGGCCAACTAGACGACGCCAATCAAGCGTACCTCGTCGCCCGCTCCGAACTAGACTTCAATAAAGTCATCCTCTCCACTGCTATCCGCTCCAATGACGTATATCAGCGTCAACAAGGTATGCATATTCCTCCGTGTATCTTTTACGGGACAATCCATCTTGTCTGCTCATACATCTGCAGAGAGTCTGATTGTATGGACGGAACCCAATGGGGCCGACTACGCACTGAGTTTTCAAGATGCGGAGGGATGTGCGGAGGTGTGGAACTTTATTATAGAGGTTCAGCGGCATTTGAACTCTGGAGGTCAGCACCGTTCCCTTGGTTTATGCATCATGCCGCACTCTTTCTTACCTGCCTGACCAACGCACATCCCACCGAATCTCTCCCAGAAGATCAGAGCCTCGGTTCCTCATCTCCTGGTGGCGAGCACTCCGCAACCACTGTCAATATTCTCCGCACCGGTCATCTTCCCACCCCCCAGCTTGGTAACATACAAGATATCGAGGGCGCAATCAAAACCCTTTCGAGAGGTCAAGCAGTCAAGGAGAAGATTTGCGAATACATACAACGTGAGGTGAGTCAGGTCGGTTCTGCATATTCTGAGTTGCATGCTAACGAGAGCGACAGCACTACATCAAGGCCCTCGTCGATGTCCTAAACATGGCAGAAGATCTCGAGAGCCTAGACAACCTTCACGCCCTGTGTAGTCTTATGCAAACAATTTGTGGGTGCGCGACTTTGTTTTAACGCCGCAATTAAAGCTGTTGCAGTGATGATGAATGACCACGGCATTTACGAGCATATACTGGAGGACGACGTCTTCTTTGGGGTGGTGGGGATGCTCGAGTGTATGCTGTGCCTTTCTTTTATGTTCTGTAACCTTGACTCGGAGATCCAGATGATCCAGAGTTTCCCGCGCACAAGGCTAACTATCGTGAATTCCTCCATATCAATACTCATTTCCACCAGCCTATTCCAATCCGGGATGACCTCATTCGTAAGAAGGTCCACCACACCTACCGTCTCCAGTTCCTCAAGGATGTTGTACTTGCTCGCGCACTCGACGATTCGACGTTCAACGTTCTAAACTCCTGCATCATCTTCAATCAAATCGACATCATTAACCATATCCAAAACGACCCAATCTTCCTCCACGATATCGTCCGACTGTATGTCAGTGAGGAGGTGCTTTCTGGTCCTAGGACGGGATCGGAAGACGAAGAGGACGGGCAGGGGGGATCAAACAACCCCGGAAAGAAGTCTCACGAGAAGACTTTGAATGGATACGGAGCACAAACGTCTACGCAATTTTCATTTGGTCCAGCAGATAACCTCACCGAAAGCGATATCGCATTCCGCCGTGAGGTAGTCGCGCTCGTTCAGCAGCTCTGTGCAATGGGAAAGAACGTCCAATTGCCTGCGCGATTGGCACTTTTCCGAACGTTGGTTGATAGAGGGGTTCTGTTTGCCATCCAATGGGCGTTCTCGTTACCTGAAAAAGGGGAGGCATCGAAGAATGTGGTTAGTGCTGCAAGCGAGATAATGGCTATCTTGCTTGATCACGATCTACATGGTGTTCGGGGACATGTGTGCAAACAGGCCGCTGCTCTCGAAAGGGAGAAAGAGGCCGGTCGGCCAGGGGCTGACAAGGCAGAGACTCTTTTGAAGCTAATGTGTCGAGTCATGATCCAGAGTCGGGACGTGGCAGTACAGTGTCAGGTTGGTGACGCGCTGAAAGCTTTGCTAGACGTTTCACAGAACATTGGCGGTCCTGGAACTACCCCTGTATGCGTCTCTCCAAAGTCACTAATTTATCCCTGACGTCTCGGCTTTAGGCGGTCATCAGTGCAAAGATTTTGGCCCGCCCAAAGGACGATCCAGGGACTGAGAGGTTCCTCGATTATTTCTACAAGAATTGTCTAGAGCTCCTTTTCAGACCGTATAATGATATACCAGATTTCAGGAAGCAAACAGGTGCGCGAACACTGGTGACATCAGGAACGTGAATTCAGGTCAGATATTATAGATCCAACTTCAAGACTTTCGCGAGAGAAGACTAACCTTTTTCTATACTTATCCGACTTACTTTGCAATTTCGCCCAACAACATGCATTTCGTAGCCACTTCTACATGCTTTCCTCAAATATATCCGTTCGCGTGGCTACATTGCTTGGCGCTCGGGACAAGCACCTTCGGCTGGGTTTGTGTTGATCTGAAAGGGGTTCCACGATCTGATATATCACTTCTGTCCCAACCTTGTAGCTGCATTCCGATTCTTCCGGATATGCCTCAAGATCAACAACAAAAATTTTCTCGCTCACCTTATGAAACTTGATGTTTTCAAACCCATCCTGGATCTCACATTGCAGGAATCACAACGGGATAGTCTACTGAGTGCATCCTGTCAAGAGCTTTTTGAGCACATGCGACGGGTAAAGTCAATGTCATCACTATTACATCCAGGCTCATCCCCCCTTTGCAGGAAAATGTAAAAGATCTCATTAACCACTGTATGACAGTGCACGGAGACATTGTCCGTAAGCTTAGTGAAACAAGGCTGGGTGGACCACGCTTTTCTGCGTTTGTTCGTCGTTGGGAAATCAATATCGAGCCTCTACCCCAAGAAGAAGCCAAGGGCGATCGGTAAGTCGAGAACAAACTATAGAGGCCATACACACTAACCTGCTATAGATATTCCACCGATTCGCGCCGTGCCGACCGTAGCATTGACACAGAAGAAGAAGAATACTTCAACGGGGATGACGACGAGGGCGATGTAGCACCTCCATTCATCAGCTCAGCGGCCCTTGCGAGTCGGGCCGGTTCCCCACTGAGTGTGATGAAGCGTAGGCGACGTATTCCCATTGCTCCGTCCAAGCTCCCACGACCACAAGGTCTTGTCCTCCCGCGTACACCCCCTCTGCCATCTCTTCTGGATTATGGTGACGATGAGGAGGAAGTCATCCCCTCTTCTCCCCCAGAAACACCCCCCGTTGTTCCCCCATCGAAAGCCCCCCCCAGGGAAAGCCCACCTACATCGCTTTCTCCCTCCGTAGATATACCGCCGAGCCCCCGGCTAGCGCATCGCCAAATCATCCGACCGTCCTCTATTCCCCGACGACGCAGCCACGAAGAAGATGACAGAATTTTAGAATCGCTCCTCCGCCAGAAAGGCGGCACCTCCCAATCCAAGCCGAACTCTAAATCACCACTGTCACCTGCACGATTGTCCGAAAAGCGGCGAAGAGAAGGCGATGATGAGGACGAAACGCTAGAACGTCTCGCCAGTAAACCGAAGCGTGCCGATCTCGGTGCTCAGAAAAGGAACGAACCAGTTGGCGGTCGAGCCGCTGCGATGAAACCAGGCGATGACCCACCCAAACGGATGAAAGTAATGTTTCGTCCGTCGGGTATAACCACTGCACAGTCTATGTCGCCCGTCCCTCCAGATCCTGGTGCGAAAGACGGGGATACCGGGTAAATATCGCACCATCTTTGACCAGCACACCACGGGGGGGAGAGATGAGGGGCGGACAAGGTGTTCACTGTACACCATGTGTGTATCACCCTACCTTGCGTTCTTTTATCCACTTGGCAAATAAATGAAAAAACAAAGTTGATCACTATGTATCGGGATCAGTATTACTGCTCAAAGTAAAATGATTTGATAGTGTTTTTGCAAACAATAGCCAAGCTATGTTATATATGCTCGAAGCTGAAGCGATGCTATATGCAGATAAAAGACAAGTGCCCATGAAGCGCGAACGAATACTGCCGTTCAGTGATCCCGGTCTGAACTAGTCCACAACGTCAAGAAAAAGAGAAAAAAGAGTACAACATAAAAACTACTGCCCCAGTGAGGCTCGAACTCACGACCTTCCGATCATCATTCAAGTAACAGTCGGACGCTGTAACCAACTCAGCCATGGGGCACACGATGAAGGACTCCCCAGGTATCAGATTAGCGCTGCACTGTAGGAGGTATCCCTGGTGGACGTCTTTCCCCAACCTGCAGGGTGGAGTCCAGGACAGCATGGCAAACATCCCACGGGGCCTGCTATGGGCTCATTCCTAAAGCCGCGTTGTCCAACGATTATATTTTCTTTTCTTCTTCCCTCTTGTAAGGGACAGACCACCAGCCGCTTAACCATTATGGCAAAAGCCGGTCCGACTGTGCTGATAAGCCTGAACAGTGGGGTCCAGATGAGGACGGTGACTCTGGTTTGTTTCGACATTCGGACGTTCACACCCAGCCACAACTGCCTCCCACCTACTTGTTTGCCCCCCTGCGCCTCATAGGGCCTACAACTTCCCTGCGCCATGGTCCCGTTCGTTGACGTCCGGTCAACCGCCGCGCACTTCGATCGCATCTACCCAGTCGTGCAAGCCCAGTGAATTTAGGTAGTTCGTACCTCGACGCGCGCGTCCGGGGCTTCTCGGTTGCGTGGTTTCCCGCGTCGCGAGCAAGATAGTATGGCACAAGACAATCAGGCACCCGCGGTTCAATTTCTTTTCTTCTAGACGCACCGTGTCCCTCTACTCGGGTAAGATTCCTACATTGGCGATGTCGGCGCTTGTGCTACATAACGTTCTGATCCATCAGCTCGTCTCCACTCCGAGTGGGCTAAATGCCCTTGTCCCCGAGGTATCGATCTCACTGTCCTGTGTTATTACCTCACCATCCCCAGTATCGGAGTCATGTCTGCCGCCATCGATCTGCTCTCTTCTGCCTTGGTGCTGTAGCACACCTTGAAACTTCCTTTTCGGGATAACGGCCCAAAAGGCCTCTTCCCAGTCGCGAGTGTCAATCCATCTCAAGAGAATCTGAAAGACCTGTTTACACGAGCAACATCACGTCAAACATGGTGCAAGGCGAATCACAGCAGTGCAAGGGATTGAGTGCCAGGCGATATCCCCGTCCGACATCTCCAAAGCCAACAAGTATGAACCATCACAACCACAGATCAGGATACTAACCTGGTTGACGGTGAGCACCTTTCGAGTGGCAAGTGAGATATATCGGCCAATAGGGAGGCGGGCATGACGAAGTTGCGAGCTATTAGCTTTGTTCAAGCACAGGTTCTACGATTACTCTCCAGTTAACTATGCGCGATCCGTACAACAGATTCGCACACCAACCTTGTAGCGGTTGTGATCGCATATTCCACCGATGATGTATGTTTCTCCTTCGTTGAGTTCAAGCAACTCCTCCGAGGAATCGGCGGTCAAATAAACGATGGTCTTGCGATTTGCTCGAGGCGACGACGCCAGACAGCCACGGGCATTGACCCCTTCGCCGGGTGCTTGTAGTCCTGCCCACAGCTGGTCGTACCCCTCCTCCCACCACTCCGTTCTGGTCCACCTTCTGTAGGCAGCATCATTCGTGCTATCCAGTCTTTGTTTGGTTCTGCCGTTAAGCGAGGTGAAGATTAGTACCGAAAACGCGTGTGCAGCATGTCTGTTTGCACTGTACGTGTATGCCAATTGAGAAGTGAGAGAGCTGATCTCCTATCCTTGTCTGAACGACCCCCCCGGAGACGAGAGCAGAGAAGCACCCACCTTGTCTGACATCAGCTCGTCGAAACCTAGATCAACCACGACTTTCGCATCGAATATTTCCGTAGCATCTACTCTTTTTTTTTTTCGAGAACTCTCTCCATCAAGCTCACCGTCTGCAACGGCCCTGGCTCGTTCACGGCGCTTACGCTTCTTCGCCTCCTTTTCGCGCGCACGTCGTTCAAGCTTGAGCTCTTGGAATCTCGTAGCTTTTGCAGCTCGTTTTTGTGCCTTCTTGGAGAGACTCTGATCATTCAATAGCCCCGCTTCCAGCCCCAGTTTTGGCTGATCAGCACCGTCGTCTAGCAAGTGTGTGTCCATGGAGACAGATTCGATAGCGAGTGGACAATGAAGGTGGCTGGCGGTCCGGTGTGAACCGAAGTTAGTCTACAACAAATCCTGGGATGGAACTTTGGAGAGTCAGCATACCCTCCATCTCAGTGCTATTTTTCGTCTGCCTTTGCTGCCCCCCCTTTGCACCCGTCAAGGCGATCTCCCTTAGTTGTTCAGCATGGCCACTAGAGTTATTCCTTCTCTCAGGGGACCTTGCGAGATCGTCAAGCCTTCAGCGAGGCATACTGCAACGGTCCTCTTTTTGCATGTATGACTTTATTAATCCCATTTTCTTTCGTTGCTCCACCACTACTCTAATACATTTTTTCGCCCCGCAGGGTCTCGGTGACAGTGGCAGCGGTTGGCTTCGAATCGTAGAAATGATCAAACACGAGTTGCCCCACGTCAAGTGGGTGCTTCCGAACGCTCCAAGCCGTAGTATATCCGCCAATCGCGGCTTCGTGATGCCTAGCTGGTTCGACCTCCTTTCGTGGGATTTGAACGACAAGCATGAAGACCGTGACGGAATGCTTGATTCTGCCCGCACGATTGACAGGTTTATTCAGGACGAAATCAACGCTGGCATCCCGGTTGAACGTATCGTCGTCGGTGGATTCAGCCAGGGTGGCTCTATGTCACTTTTAGCAGCACTGACCGCCAGAAGGGAGGACGGACTATTCGGAGGAAAATATGGTTGGAGGCTTGGTGGAGTGGCTGTGCTGAGCGGTTGGTTGCCGCTACGAGATGCCTTTCCGAAAGTCGGCCTTACTCCCTATCAAGTGGGAGATGATGATGTTAACATACTTTCTCAGATGGTTTCTCCCCACTTGGTCGCGACGCCAGTACTCATGTGTCATGGGACTGCTGATACCATCGTGCCCTACACCTTGGGCCAAAAGACGAGCAGAACGCTCACAAACGAACTTGGTCTCCCCGCTCTCGAGAGTCTAACCCTTTCGATGCTAGTTCCTCCGAGCGGCTACTCTCCAGGCGAGGGAAAATTGGGTGCGGCAGGGCTGAGTTTCAGATCCTACAGGTCGGCTGGACACGAGGCATGTGAACGCACCCTTGAGGACCTCAAACAATTCTTGAAACGTGTGCTGTTACATGACTAAATCCCAATTTCTTTTTTTTCCTTCCACGGCGGATCACTGAAACAATGACCACGTTGTCGATTACTGGATGTGTGTGAGATGCGTTTCTCAATCATGTAGTTTCATAATATCTCATTATTGAGCCTCGTTGATATGTCCATTCACTGCTATTCCATACCAGTTTTTGGGCTCTCACCAACATTGACCTATACTGCTGAGAAACTGGGATACGCAATTCCACGATGTACTGAACAAGTGAGGGACATGTGAGGTGAGAGTTCTTACTGTGGGATACGCAGCAGAGGTATTAGCGAAAGAGTAGGGTCAGACACTAAGCACACGTGGTTGTACATCCTGAGAAGATTAGTGAAGAAGTCCACTGCTGTTGCTCCGTTCACACTGGGTTGCAAGTTGTCAGCCAAGCACAAAGGTAATCGTCCATCTCTGGTATAGCGTTCCAAATTAAAGGAGGTCTTTGAGTCTGGTTTGTGCGGAGCCACGTTCGAGAGGTTTGGGTTGGCCCGCTGAGGGCTTCCATCCGATCTTGTCAGACAAGAGAGCTATCAGGGAGGGAAACCAGTTGGAGATATTATGTACCATATAAATCACTTGAAAAGTCGCCGGAATCGAACCATCCTCATCTCCATGGAGTTCTGCACGTGAATGAGCGGGTATAAATAAGAGAGTTATGAATAGTCCGATGGTACCGTGATATATAGCGGAAGCCGCGGCTAAGGTGTCCCGATGGATGAAATGTCGACTGGTGGATAATCCTCAGATTCGTGGGGCCACAAAGACTAGATTGAACAGACCGGCCAAAAATGGCATTTCCCTCGCCCATGTCATTTAGATCTTCGACGAGTTCCCACATCGAGGGGTAACCAACACGTACTTCATCCGTGTCGACCGTAAGCAGTGTGAACCCGGCACGACTGAGGAGGTTGGAAATATCGTTTGTGTCTAAGTAGGAGAGTCAGAAAAATAATTTATGTGCATTGGGGCCCTCAGACCTGTCATAGGAGACACGTGTGGGGATATTCCACCCTCGCGGTCGACTTGCGCAAGCTGAAGGGCTGATCTAAGTTCGAAGAGGGTATCTCTTCCAAACATTGCACCAAGAAACAAGCCATCAGGCTTTAAAACTTGTCGAATCTGAGTAAGAGTGCCTAGAAGAAAAGGGGACCGAGTGTCAGACGACGGTTGGATCTTCAACCCAAAGGATAGACCTGGCAGATCATTGACCCAGTGGAGACTGAGACAAGAAATGATTGCTTCATGAGAATTCGGTGAGAGGATCTCGAGCAACCTCTCCTCGTCTCCTTGGATTCGGCGCGGCCGAACTGAAGCTTCAAATGAGTGAATACACCACGCACGACAAACTATAAGTGGACCTTCAAACCCGTCATCCGAGTCCCTGTCAAGTGTTTGTACTGCGACAAGCTAATATGAAGAAGTGGACTGCATGGCATCGACTCGGCACGAACCGCTCGACTCGATCATTATAACCTTGCGAACCCTGTCGGGCTCCAACAACTTGGAGAGATGTCCAGGGCCAGAGCCTAGATCGACGATTGTATCAAACTTCCTTTTGATATCCTGTTTGGCAGCCCAGCGGTTAGTTCGTTCACTCGCGATACAAGCTGTACAGGTGCGTCACCGACAAGCGCTCCATCATCCGGTCTGCAACTTCGGCTCGGACATAGTCTACAGTTCTGCTCCGGTTTCCTCCGTCTCTGCTGGCCGCGCGATCCTTTTGCTTTTGCTTTGCGGTGCGGTCAAACACGCGATACGCCGACGCGGCGGGCACTGCGAACGGCGCCTGCGAGGCAAACGGGCGGGCCAGGCGAGCGAGCAACATGGGGACAGTAGCGTGAACAAGTGTGACACGAGACGCGTGACATAACGCACTGGGATGACTGTTGCACTTCGTCCATGCCCTCATCACCATGGCCAGTGGCGGCGGAGACCCTCCTGCCAGCGATCAGAGTCAGAAAGAGCTTTCCATCTCGCTTGCCGCGTCCTCAATGATCAACGCCTCAGGCATGATCACCGCGCAGACGTACCAAGACAATCTGAAGCGCATTCAGGAGGTCAAGGAGATGGTCCGGAAGCTCGAGATGAACAACGAGGCTGCACACAAAAACTTTCTTGTCGAACAGCTTGAGAAGCGCGCAAAGGATGGACGCGACGCGGAGTAAGCGTTTTCTTGCCTCATATGTGGTGAAGCTCAGACTTTTCAGACATATGTTGACGCGGTTAAGGAACCAGTCGGGACTGTATGCACCCTCCCATTGGACACGAGCACCTCCTTACATCTAGACAGTTCGGAAACGGTTCAGTTCACCGATAACATTCCCAGCGGCAAGCCAGAGGTCATATTGCCAACAACCGCGACCCTCGTGGAGGTGCCAGAATCATCTACCCATTCCTTAGTAAGTACCACATCGTTAGCCTCCCTCATTCACTTTTCTTACTTTGTTGTAGCGTTCTTCGGCAGCACCCACGGCGGCTTCTCATCCACCTCGGACTGTGAACCCTTCCAGGAACCAGTGGAATCCGCCTCAAGTCCAACCATATTGCTCAGAGGCCTTCCGATATTACGTGCCTCCACCTGTGACCCTCCAGCCTCCTCAACACAATGCAACGCTGCGTACTCGGGCCCCTACCTCAAAAAATGGTCGGTTTACTACGCAAAATCCGATGCCGCACTCTATGGTACATGACCCACCGGTCCAGGTAGGGTTTCAGCCAATGCAGGCTCAGCAACCCTCCCAGCCCAGGAATAATTATCCACCCGCTGCCCCGTCGACTGCAAACGCTGCCTCGGGTACGTCCAAACCGAATGCCTAATGTTATTGATACTGACAGGTATCGACCCCAGGATATTATGCTGTGCCAGCGGGATGGGTTTGGGCGGCACCTGCCCATGTTGGCCCAGGTACCTCAACACAGTCCACCACGTCTCGCCCTCTGGTTGCTAACCGTAACCAACAACCGAACCCCTCCTTGTGGGTGCAGGCACCGCCCCAGGGCGTTCCTCCATTGCCTATACAACCTCCTGTTGGCCGGCCAACACCTTGGGGGTCCCTTCCAGAATCAACTGAATTGCGGCCGCGACCCGCTTCTACAGCAGCTTCCAAACCGGCAGCTATCTCAGAGCCCCGAGGTCCTCATCAGGCATTGCAACAACCTCAGCAGCATCAGCCACAACCACAGTCTCAACGACTTCCACAGCCTTCGCTCCTACCTCATCCCCAGTTACTTTCATCCCGACAACCATCCCAGTCATTTCAAGCGTACCGGCACCCTCCAATGGATCGCGCGTCTTCCACTAATGTCTCTCAATCGCCTCTGCCTGTCGGTCTCTCGCATGGGATCCCACAGTCACAGCTACCGCAGCCAACCGTGCCGCCGGAGCAGCAACGAGACACCCAAAAGCTTCAAGTGGATCAAGCGACGTTTATTAAGCTCTTTCAGAGTGCCGTTCAGGTTGGTACTGTGTCCAGTATTTGACGCTCCTTTCACGTCTTTCCTACAGCGTGGAACGTTGCAATTGAAAGCCTTCTGGTTCCAAGCGAAAGCTTCTGGTGTATCTGATGATTGGTTCAAGGTGGCTGTCAACTCTTTGCCCCGGGATGTATGGCAATCCGCCTTGGCGCAAGCTGGTCAGTCGCAACCTACCCTTGATGCTCGGCCGCCAGCCAGTACACCTCAGCAGCAGCTGCCAACGATCCCTGGCTCAGATGTGTCTGTGATTAATCCACCGCCACCTCCGACTGCTTCTCCTCTTGCCCACACAGTCCCTACCACTCGACTGGAAGATGGACCTGGCATTTCCTCTGAAGAGAACATCACCCATTCCGCACCAAAGCAGGGTTTCGAAACGTATGCCGCTCAATTGCAGTATTATGCAGAGCAAGCGATGAAATCAGCGCTCTCCACGCAAGCGGCAGGTGTCTCTGCGTCGCATTCGGTGAACATTACCCCGGCACAAACAGTACCGGCGACTCCTCGGCGGGATGCACCACAGGCTCAAGCCAGTGCGAGGACGCCCAAAGACGCAAACAAATCGACGTTGGCTCGAGATATTCTGCGTGCACTCGGAAAGACAGCGCAGAGACCTTGCCCAGAACCAAACGAGCTAGCGGAGCAAGTCAACAGTCGTGAAGGTGACAAACCACCTGAGATGACCTCAGAATCAAACCCCCCCCCGGGCCAGGTCCCAGAAAAGCTTTCACCAGTTCCGCTAGGGATCAATTCCGTCAACACCGATTCTCTTTCTCTATCTTCTGCAAACCTAAGCGGGCAGGATGAGCCACAGCATGCCGCTCCCTCCCGTCAGCTGATGACGAAGTCTATTTTACAAGATGAACGTGGACTGGCCCCTGTCATTGAAGGGCCAATCATGATTGATCTCACTTTAGACGATTCGGACGAATCCATAGATGGAAACAAACAATCACCCACTTTAATGCAAACCACCACTGGCGGGACTACATCACCGCCAGCTTCCCCTACCAATACCACCAACCACACACCTCTGCTCGAGAATCTCTCCCTGGCGGAACCGCTTCTTGACGTTGCAGGAGACAGCAGCAAGTTAGATGTGCATATGTGTACCCCGCCATTAACGCTCACTGCAGGAGAAAATATTGTGGCGGAACCTTTGTATTTGCCACTTGGCAGTGCAGAGCCAAATGTGTCAAGTGTCGAACGACCAAGTGAAGAAAGCGGGCATGTGCTGGATGGCCAGCTACCACTCTTTTTGCCTTCCCCGCCCATTTCGCCTGTACCAACCGAGCCACCTGTAACGGAGCCCGAGATGATTGACGACGAAGAGGGGAGTAGATCTTCCCTCAAGCGACGCTCTGTTGGTGCGGACAAGATGGAAATTGACACAGAGATTGCGCCATCACTATCGCCACCACTACGACGTGCTGGAAAGCGGCGAAAGCAACAAGCGTACGTGCTTGTTCCACCCCCGCCGCGCTATCTCCAAAAAGCGAAGATGAGGCAGCGCGTCATCGCAGAGGGTATGAGCTCAGGCATGGAAGGAGTAGGACAAGATGAAGAGCGTATGAGAGCGTTCCTCGCTTCTGTCGACCATTAGCTCATCTTATCACAGTTCAGTATAGTCATCTTGAACAATTGTTGATTGAAGAGTCCAAGCTACGTTTATTAGAGCGGCGTTGCCGGTGGTTAAATTGTGGTGTCATCTTGAACTGTGGCGCCAATATGCTTGCGCACCTGGAAAAACATGCGAGGGAAGAAGATCTGCAGGTATGGTTATGTTGTGTCTAAGCAGGCAGGTTGACCAAAGTTGTACCTCGCCATGTCCCAAAGGCCCCGTTCTGCTGTCAATGGGCAGGTTGTAATGGGCAGTTGGGTGCAGAACTAGAGCGAGTCAGGCACCTCGAAAGGCACACAACACGACCCCTGCCGTGTCCGTTTGCAGGTGAAAGACTTTACTAGACAACTGATCTGGGCTGATGGCGGGTTGCTAGGCTGTGACGAGCAGTTTGACAAGCCAGTCGAGGTGATGCAACACGAGGTGCAACACCAACACGCGGAACGCAGGGAGCCCCTCGTGCACAAACGCACGCGCGAACCGATTATGCCCGTTATTCCGGCTCGTCTGGGCCCGCCACCGCTGCGGCTTCCGTCTCACCGTGTGACACCAAGACGGGTTGCAAAATGCCAAATATCTGCAGATAGACATGCTGTCGTGGGGCCATGGGTGCGCATCACTCTCGCGCGAACACGTTTCTCTAAAACATGTTTGATGTTACGATTCTAGGTGCTCTGGAACATATTTAGCCCAGTTGAGCTGAATACAAGAAAACAGAACGCGTCCATGCGTGGTCGGCCGACGGGGCAGGCAACCGACCATGACATGGGTGGCTGGGACCGCCGGCGCGACGACTATGACTTTTTGCTGGCGCATTCGACCCATCCTGCAAAGGACTCGCGGCTGGACGACCTGGACTCTGTGCAGGTCACGATGAGCGCCGCGCGGGGTCTGACGCTGTGGGGGGCTGGGCCCGGAGACGACACGGACAGAGGGCGTGCATGGGCGGCGCTGGGCGAAGAGGACGCGGTGGAGCGGATGCTGATGTGTGAGGGGGCGTAGCAACGGAGTAGTCAAGGAAAATTTCCGAGGTGACACCGACGGGGCTGTGAACGTGCACCGGTCGGTTAAGTTAGGGTCAATCGAATTCATTTGTCTCGTGCTCCTGCTCGTACCGCGCGTCTTCACGAACCTCCGTGCCAATGTCTGGCTCGTCTGGCCACGACGCCCTGCCCGCTCCCCCTCCCGCTCCCCCGTCCTACGTCTCGTCCCGCTCCGCCGACGTCATCCTGTCCGACGTCCGCCCAACAAAGCTCTCGATCGACGCTCTCGACGCTATCAACGCGTTCCTCGACGAGCTGCTGCACACCATTCTCGGTGCCGCGCGCGCACTGACGACTGCACAACTCAGAGCTGGCCTGCACAAGGTGTTGCCCACCACCTTGGGCAAGGAAGCCGTTCTCGAGGCCGAATTGGAGCTCAGGGCCTACTGGGAGCGCTCGGGTGGTGCACCAGACCTCGGCCCGACCTTTGTCGTCGTCGAGGACGGCGCGTTTCACCTTGGATGGGCATTCGAGGTGGGCAGCTTCCCTTCTGCGTGTGTCCCGTCTCGTGTTTCAGACTCATCAAACGCATGTCCATTGCAGCTCCTCCGGCTCAAATGCGAGGCGTACTCGACCCTGAGCGATACTGATGAAAACGCGGGTGCCGAAACCCGCCTGTTTCAGCGTATGAGCGCAGAGGGCGTCGCCCCTCCCAAGCAGACACTCCTCGCACCCGCTTCGTTGTATTTAACCGCGATCATCGAGTGAGTGTGACCAATCACAGCTAGCCCCGATTCACCGTTTTGCTGATGCGCTGTCACGTCGATGTCAAGGTCGATCTGCGAGTGAGTGGGGCCCTGTTGGCTCTGGTCATAGCGCTGATCTCTCATAGACACATCGTGTCCAACGTTGGTCGTGTCGCAGCTCGGGACAGCAGTCGGGCGATCGCGAATGGCCAGGATTTGTTCATTGCATTGTGCGAAGACAGTTCTATTTACGGACTATTCAAAAACATGGCAGGTGTGTGGCGACGTTGGCGTCGTCGCGACCCCATTTTCTCGGCTGACATTGTTATTCTGTTTTTCCAAGTTTATGGTCAGATCGAGGCGCTTTCCAAATTGCCAAGATCCAGGCGGAGCATGTCACTCGCCCACGAGAGTGATGCCACCCTGTCCCGCCGCAACGGACCTCGCCTGTCGTCCGACTCCGCCAGCAATGTACCCACCTCGAGCGTACATCCTTCCAGACCCTCGGTTGAGAAGTCGCGAACTGTCAAAGTGTTGTATAACAAAGTTTCCCAGGATTTCGTCAATGGAAGCGATCCTGGGCATCGGAAAATGGACTCCTTCGCGAGCGCAAACACAAAACAGTCCCTCGCTAGCAAGGGTGACAGGTCTCCTAAATCACCCACTTTTAGTGTATGTCATCCCCCCGTTCCGTTTCTTCTCTCTCCCATTCCCTGATCCCGTCTCTCCCAAGGAGGATACGCGCTCACTTGAGTTTGACGACATGATGAGGTCAGGGTCGACTGTCAAGGTTTCATTGACCCCAGACAGACTACGTACGATGGAGGTACGTACACTGCCCACGTCGCTATTGTCGTTTCATCCTGACATCGTGTCAGGCGCTCAACAGAGAAAAGGCGCGCACGAACGGTCAACAAAAAGCGCCCCCGAAGATTGAAAAGTCTAACGGTATCACATCACATTCCTTCCCGGAGCAAGCCAAGCGCACGAGTGGGCCAACTGTCCGACGTGCGGGTTCTACTATTGGTAGTGAAGACGATCGTTTGGCGCATAAACCCCCGCCGACCTCACGGCCCCGACAATTGAGTGCAGCAACCTCCTCTGCCCACACTGTCCCCTCTTCTACCCGTGTCCGGGCATCCTCGACGACGACGGACCCCTCTGCGGCGCTGTCGAACACGATTTTAAACAAATACATACCATCAGAATCAACATCAGCCCTTTCTGGTCAGTCCTCTGCCTCCAGCTCTATGCCCAAGAGAAAGGCACTCCCACATGAATTGGACCTCAGTGTCTCTCGGCCACCACGCACGCGAACCATAACACACAGCCGCGAGTCGCTCGACCTACGAGATGTTATGACAGGTTCGGATGACGATGGGACGGGAGAGCTGAAGCCTCTTCCCTCCCCCAACCAGCGTGACCGTCACAGGGGACTCTCGGCAGGCACCAGGGAACTCATTGCTTTCCTCGCTGAGGGTCCTCCAGAGTTAACGCCCAGTGAGAACTCCCTCTCCCCGACAACCCCCAAGAAATCCGGTCGACTACAGAAGATGATATCTAGGATCACCTTGGCTAGTGATACTGTCAAGTCTCCTCGTAAGATGACTGTTGGGTCAGGAGATCCTTCAAGCAGATCCATGACCAACCTTTCCCCCCTTGCCAATCGGCCTGTGCCACCCCGTTATCCCGCATCTGGACCATCTTCTACGGCTTCTTCAGAACGTGGCTCTGCGGACCAAGCAGGAACGCATCCCCGTCAGCGAGCACAGTCTTATGTTCTTAAGCCACTCCCTGTTTGCGATGGCAAGTCTTTGGAAGAAGAGGTGGCGGCCCAGCCCCTTGTCTCTCCCCCCTCCGGAATGCAAGGTTCTCTTGGAATCACCCCCGTTCCAACGATCTCGCAGCGATCCCTGGAGATAGATGTCTCCCGACATGTTCAGCCTATCCGGTCGTCCCCTTCACCAACCATGTTGGCTACTTCAGCTACTTCTATGACTGTACCTGTTCGTGTCGAAACTGCAGACGCACCCCCAATGTCTATAGTTCAACCTCCGTCTTTAGCGGCACCCTTGTCCTCCAGGACCGCCTCTGGCCCACTCCAGGAAGTCGTTCCCCCGCAACCCCCGGAGACACTTCTGTCAGCACAATCTGTGCTGCAACATGCTAGCGAGATGCGGTCGATGCTCGAGCATGCTACGAGCGCTACCGAATGTCGTATCCTTGTGGATATGTTCCTGGCTCGCAGCAAGCTCGCTGTGGACATAGCCGAGGTGGGGACTCTTGCCTCACCACCACCTCCGCGAGACTCTGGTGCCAATGGGTTGGACAGTGCAATTGTAGAAATGCTCCTTGGGGACGGGGAACATGGCGCTCAGCATAAAGTATCGCTTGATTCTCGGTGTGCGGGACTAATTCAACCTGTGCTCAAAGTAACGGATGAACGTTCTTCCTTCTCGTCCGCCGACAATCTAGCACAATCCAGCGAACCCCGTGAAGATACCCAGTCTGGCCTCTGAACCCTGGATTCTTTCACCGATTTCTCCTTACATATATACCGTTGAGTTATACGAGCTAGTTCGTCTATCCATTATTCTGTTGAGCTTGCTGTTCCATTCCTGTCATTTCTTTATCTCTGGTTTTATTACCATAATTCGGAACCTTATTGACAACAAGCTAGTGAGTCCCAATATAAATGTCCCCGCGACGCAGTATTAGATTATCCAACCTTCAACGCGACACCAATGCCCATGGCCGCTAATTCAGCACACAAGTAGCGAAAGACATATGGAATCGCCACTACGTCCATGTCCCCTCCCTTTCTAGAGAATCCAAGCACATGCGCAGTGGGCAGGGCCACAGTAATCTCGGAAGCGGGTCTTCTATCTTGGTTTTGGCCAGTAACCAATGCTCGTCGTGCCCGCTCGCTTTCCTCGGAAGTGGCACGGCATACTCTGCAGTATTCACCACCAGGGCCTGCTTCTTTCATTGTGCCAGTCGTCAATATTTCTCCCAGGCTGATATCGTCGTAGCCCAGCGATACAATGCTACCGCACGTCCGGCACACCCATGCAGTAGAGTAGTCAGAGCAGTTCATGAGACGGTCTTGTAAGAGGAACGAGGCACCGTGTGCGATCAATGCATCGCGCTCCATTTCTCCGAAACGAATGCCACCCGCACGTTTGCGGCCCTACTCAACTCAGTCCACGACATCCGCTATCAGTCCAGCGGAAAGAAACGGAGTAAGATCAAACACAAGTGACGTACCTTGACAGGTTGACGTGTGAGGGCGTCAACAGGGCCTGTCGTTCGGACTTGGAACTTGTCAAGAACCATGTGACGGAGACGTTGATAATACACGACGCCGATGTAGATGTCCGCCGCGAATTCCTCGCCGGTGATACCGGAGTACATGGGTTCGTTTCCATAATAATTGTACCCTGCCGCAAGGAGTTGTTCGCCAAAGTAATCGACCGCCCTGTCCTCTTCCGAGAATCTACGTGGAGTCGGGTCAGTGGGGGCTAGAACAGGATACTGGATAAAGGCGCCTGAACTCGAAAGGTGTCGCATCCTGGGCGAGACCGTGCATAGCACCAGCTTTTCCGGCCAGACTCTCGACCAACATTCCGATCGTCATTCGACTCGGGAAGGCATGTGGATTGATAATGACGTCGGGTTGCAGTCCACTTTCCGTGAAAGGCATATCGATCGCTGGCCATTTTTGTGAACAAACACCTTTCTGACCGTGGCGGGACGAAAACTTGTCTCCAATCACAGGCGACCGCGCAACGCGAAGGGTGATATGTACTTTCTGAAGTTCAGTGTCTCCTGTGTCAGAACCTTTGGTGGGCGTGAGCACCATGTGTAGAGGTATAGTTGCCTACGTACCGAGCAGTCGGACTTGGTCCACAATTCCTTGCTCATCGCCCTTGTACTTCACGAACCTGGTGCGTCCAGTCGTGTCGTCCACATACGCCGCAATCGGATCTCCCGCATCCAACTTGGTGCCCACGAATGGTAGACCATCTCTGTCCAAATATTGCACACAAGTGTGTTCCCGATCGCCCTCTCCTATCCTGATATCATGCCCGAGACCAAAGTGCAGTGTAGCGGCGGAACTCGACTGGGATACGCCACGAATGTCCCTGAGGTCGATGAGTTGCGACTTGTAGACGGTTCCGTAGGCAAAGCCGCGTTCATGAGCGGATTTATTTAGGATCATAGCGTCTTCCATATCGTAGCCCGTGTAGGAAATCACTGCGACGACAGCGTTGGTGCCATTAGGGAACGCGTCCATAGCATAGGTGCTGTGTAGATGGGGCCGGACAATAGGTGTCTGCCCTGTTTGGAGTCTATAGAGCTTGTTATCCGTTCGGTGTTGGAGGGCAGTGCATGGAGTTCCCATTGTTTGTTTGGCCATCTAAGCTACAACGATCGGATTTATTTCACAGCATCTTCCAGAAGGCACGTACCTGACACTGATAAATGTTCCGAGGACTCTATAATGCTTGTTGGTGGGTTGGAGGTTGATGACCAGCGTTCGACTTACCTGGTTAAAATCAGAGAAGGGCGTCAAGTTCGCGAGAATTGAAAGGAAATTCGTTGGCGAATGCTCCACGTGTGTCGTAACACCAGACTCGATCTCGCTCGGCTTCACTGCAATATTCATATACACTTGCTCAAAGGACCCGACCTGATCGTCTTGACCATTCGCCAGGAACTTGACTGGTCTCATCATCCGTGCTCTCGAAGAAAACAAGAATAACCCAGGATACTGGCCACCTTTCGACTCTGGAACGAGCCCAATTTCAAGATCGAGTGGGACCTTGTAACTGCCCTCTGTCTTCCATATCCTCAGGTTCTCTGCGAGCTGTCTGGCGATAACTGGTCGAGCCCATCCAATAACGCGGCCGTCGAGCTGGACACAGAGATTTTTTCGGGCGTCCACCGAGGCTGAGAAAGGTTGAGACATGCCGTGAGCGCTGAGGAGCCCAGGTATATGAGCGACAGCAAGGGGAGAGGTGATGATACGGCAGGTTCGGGAGAGATGGTTCAGGAGGCCGCAAGGAGAACCGTCAGGTGTATGGACGGGACAGAAAAAGCCTAGTCGAGAGGATGTCTGGGTGCGTATAGGTGGGTTCAGACACATGTACTCACCCCATGCTTCCGGGAGGAGTTTGCGCACAGTGGTTGTCTTCAGTTCTGCAAAGAATGCTCCACGGTGTATAGATCTGAAGTGACTAATATAGCGCGACCAGTTGAGTTTTTCTGCGACAACAGCGAAGCCTGAGGCCTGCTGTAGATCGAGACCCGAGGGAGAAATCAGATTTCCAGTCGCGAGGAAGTTGGACAACTTTGAGCCAATATCCCAGTTGACCTTTTGGGTCGCTTTCAAGATGTACCTCTCTGAACCAACCGTGAATTCAAGACAACAAAGCGTAGAGTGACCACTCACTGTCGAAGAAATCGGGTGGAGGTTCACCTTTTCGGACGTCTGTGGCAATCTGATTACGAACTTGATTGAGGGCCTCCTCGAGGCGCTCCTTCATTATCATGCCATATAGGTGCCCTGGGAGCAGAACCTCCTGGTGTTGTGGTGAATCTGGGTTGTCTGCGGAGCATGATCCGGAGACCAACGCGTACAGCTTGCGCAGCATGTAGCTGGCCTGACGTTAGCAACTGTCGGCACAAATCTGAAGGGACTTACACGAGCATACGGAATTTATCACGGGGGTCTTCAAGATGAACCAGAACGGTCTTTTGAATTAGCCATGCACCGAGTATTCGGTTGTTCCAGTCCTCTGGCATGCCCAAAACAACACGGAATTTGTCGCCCAAATACTCGAGGCACTGATCTCCCGTATATAGGCTGTACATTTTGAAGCTACGCAGGAGTAACTCGACTCGATCAGTTAAAAAAGTGTTCTCATAATCCTGCATCATAACGTGTTCGAATATCTCCCGGTCGGAAGCACTTATGAGTGCTTTGAGGACCAACATGATGGGGATGACGTATTCCTGTTTTCGCCAGCTGAAGCGGAGCATGGCACTTCCGTTGGAGAGGTAATGAAGCGTATTGGTGACACTGGACTGGTCGGGCCTGGCGCAACGGATTTGAACGGCATATTGGGTATAAGACGGTCCACGGTTAATGAATGAGGGGCGGAGAAGGGATATGACATGATTGCGACGGAGAAGAATGAGGTATCGAATAAGCCTCTCGTTGCCGTTGATGATGAAGTAACCACCAAATTCTTCCGGCTCTTCATGCCGCCGAACAAGCTCAGAACATGGAAGACCACGCAGATTACATCGAGCCGACTGGGGTGGGGCTAGGTAACTGGTACGAGCAGATAAACAGATTGGACTTACTCGGACCATGATCGGGACGAGGCCACAATCGCGCATGACACATTGGTCTGCATGCGGGTTTCCGTTTACCGTCCAGCAGACCTTGGCCTGCATACGACCCCGATAGGAGGTGAGTCGTTCACGAGCCTAGTGGAGTGATACAAATCAAAGTGACCCGATACTAGAGAGGTGTGGGTACCTCTGAAGGGTAGACTCTCCGTTCCGTACTCCACGTATCGCGATCTGGTACTCTCGGAGGCGCAATTGATACTTCCTCAATCCAGACTGGGGACATTGCGAACTATGAGGGGCATCATTGCACAGATCTGTTTAACTTACTACTCAGGCGATTACCCCACCCTACTTGACCACTTTCCGTACCAATTTGTCCGGTTCCATCAAACACGACGCGGTCACCTATTTCCTGGAGTCCGATGGATAATAAGCCTTTTCCATTGCCATCGCCCTTGGGCAGTCCGGAGTCATCGAAAAGAGCGTTGAACGATTCAATATGGGGTGCGACAAATTCGTTGAGGATTGGGTACGTAGCTGCATCCTTGGGGGGTTGTTTAAAGGATTTATCGCGTTCAACGGTGTTAAACGTCGGCCTTTGTTTCCGCCCGTCCACCTTGCCCGACATGGCGGCGCCCACCAGAGAGCACGGGCAAGTTTTTCGTGAGCTGTAGGATCATGGGAAATTAGTACTAAATACGCGTATATCGGGATTCGAACATTTTAAACCCCGCGTATTGGGTCGCTCGCGTATCGCTCTGAAGATGATGCCAGTGTCGACGAGCGGCCCATATTGTATCTTATTTCATCGCGATGTTTGGGTCGAACACGGTTCAGTCCTCTTGGACTAATCCACAGCAGAACCAACAGCAGACTCAAGGTTCCGCTTTTGGTCAACCAAGCGCTTTCGGAAGCGGTGGTGAGACAAGTCACTTGCAACCTTGTTCTTTTCGCACCTTGACACCACCGAGTACAGCTTTTGGTTCAACAAACGCATTTGGCCAGCAACAGCAGCCAGCAACGAACCCAATGTTTGGAAACCTTGGAACGAACAGCACGGGAACGTCTGCATTTGGTTCGTTTGTTTTCTCGTGTTCTGTCCGGTCGTAGTGCTAATCTGGTATCCAACCATTAGGTGCGTTTGGTCAAAATGCAACCGCCTCCGCCGGTGCCTCTGCCTTTGGCGCCCCCAAACCGGCCACTGGGTTCGGTGCATTCGGGGCAGGCACCTCTGGTTTCAGTGGGCCCGGGAACGCCTTTGGCGGGACTCCTGCTGCTGGAACATCCGGAGCAAACGTTTTCGGATCCACCACTCCGAGTACGGGGAGCGCTTTTGGTGGTGGTAGTTCTCTTTTTGGTCAGGCAAAGCCAGCAACGACCTTTGGCGTCACTACCGCAAGTACGCCACATCATGTCTATGAGACCCATTATCACTCACGTCTTCCATTAGCAAGTGCAGAGGCTAATCCACCACCCGTAACGACAGGCACTTCTACACCAGCTTATTCTGCCTTCAGCGAAAAGGATGTTTCAAACCCGAGTGCCATCCTCCAGTACCAAAGTATTACAGCTACTCCAGCCTACAGGGGTACCTCCTTGGAGGTAAGCAACGCAACTTGTCATTTTGTTTTGGTATGACCTACCGTTGTGAACACTACGAATCAGGAATTACGCCTCCAAGACTACCAACAAAATCGCAAGACAGCTGGTGCATTCGGCCAAACGTCATTTGGGGCTCCCGCAGCTCAAACCACTAGTATTTTTGGGGCACCAGCCACTACTCAGCAACCTACGACTGGTTCGATATTTGGGGGTGGCACGACTGGCGCATTTGGGACCACTACAGCTCAACCTACTACGGGCGCATTTGGAGCCTTTGGACAACAGCCTCCCACGAGCACCAATACTGGCGCAGGCGGCTTTGGTGGTGTTTCTGTGTTTGGCCAGCCTCAACAACAACAATCTTCTGCATTTGGAACATTCGGTCAGTCCCAACAACAGCCGGCTCCAAGTACTGGTGGTAGTATCTTTGGTAGTGTAAGTGCGTTCGGACAACCAAAGCCAGCTACGGGATTCGGAAGCCCCTTTGGCCAATCAGGTAGGCATCTAGAGATAATTGTTCTACTCTTCTTTTGACTTGCTCTGCCTCAGGTGGAAGTGCATTTGGCGGTACCGGCACCGCGACTACTTTCGGCCAACCCGCAACCCAGCCTGCCAGTGGTGCAAATATCTTCGGTCAGCCCCAACAACAACAGACTTCAACCACCTTCGGTATAATAAATGTTTCGAATCAAGGAATTGTCTACTCATCTTAGCTTCAAGGTACAAATGCTGCCGCGAAACCCTCGATATTTGGTCAACCCAGTCAACCGGCGGGAACAACTACCGGCTTTGGTACTGGCCTATTCGGTGGCCAACCACAAACTCAGCCAACGCAACTCGCGACGGGTCTTTTCGCAACAACTCCGGGTGCAGGTGCGAATATTTTTGGTCAACCACAGCAGTCCTCGCAGCAACAGACCACGCAACAAACGGGTGGCTGTGAGTATTACATGATATGATATGATTACATTTTTGCCCTTTTGTTCAACAGCATTTTGGTAGTATTCGGGACCACCAACACGCAGCCAACAGGTGGATTATTCGGTGGAACGACAAGTAGTGGCTTGTTTAGCGGTACACAGGCGACCCAAACGCAGCAACCTGGGCAGGCGAGCCTCTTTGGTGCGCCGAAGGCTACAATGACTGGGCCCGGTCTCTTCGGTGGTGGCACCTTGGGACAGCCAGGCACAACCACCAACACCGGCAATCAACCTAGTTTATTCGGGCAACCATCAGGTCAACAGGCGACGGGGCAGTCAACCGCAGTCCCTGGTACCGGTACCTTCGGGGGCTCATTATTTGGCCAGCAAAAACCTGTTGCTCCTGTAATCAGTACCACGCCCTCTACAGGCACTCTGGGTTCTTCGTTGTTCGGTTCTGGCACTCTGGGACCGCCCGTGGTCGCACCAGGTGGACCGGGCGCACTCACCGCCTCCATAGCAGAACCTATATCCAACAATTTACCCATCTTTTCGATGCTCCCACCTGGTCCCCGTGCTGTTCCTATTGAGCAACAGCAAAAAAAGAAACCGGGATTCTTTGTGGATGCCCCCGCCCGCACGCCTGTGTCGCGCCTCCCTATTAACTATACTCCGGCCAGTTCGAAGCTCCGAGGTTTTGGGGCGTCTGCATCATCCTCTGTGCTTTGTACGACCGGACAGAACCTGTCGCTTGGTAATGGAAAGCCAGGGCCTCTTTACCCTAGTCGCTCAGAAGCTCCTGAAGTCATTGTAGGGCGCAGTGCGAGTCCTGCATTGGGTAGTGGCGGACGGCAGAGCGTGAAGAAATTGGTTCTGGATAAGAAAGTTGAAGCTTCAGACCTATTCAGTAGGGCTGGGTCACCAGGCTTGCGTAGCAGCCCAGCGAAGGTCACCTTTAGCCCCGCACTCAGTCAAGCTGCAAGAGAAAAGGAAGTAGCCAGAGAGAAAGGACCCGCCATCCAACCACAAGAAAATCCTACTCAGCCCATTCAGCCCCCCTCCCGTAATCCAGTAGGCCGGTTCACAGCACAGAGTTCGCTTACTCTCGGGAAACTGTCGCCTCAGGCTAAGGCTACGAATGGTGCCGAATCCATCTCTGCCTCTACCCCTCCATCTCTCCAACATGGCGACTACTGGGTGAGACCTGACTTGGGAAAGCTGAAGACGTGCGGCTATGAGGAACTGTCATCATTCAAAGATTTGGTCGTGGGTCGCGCTGGATATGGGGAGATCCATTTCCTTGAACCTGTCGACCTGACTGGTCTTCCTAAACTTGGTGCACTGCTTGGAGAACTCGTGCGATTTGACAACAAGGAGTGCAGTGTGTATCCCGACGGCGATGAGACAGACAAGCCTGCCCCCGGGGCAGGTTTGAATGTTAAAGCTCGAATCATGCTCGTACGGTGCTGGGCTACGGATAAGGCGACGAGAGAGCCCATCAAGGATGAGCAGGCACCTGCAGCAGCCAAACACCTGAAGCGACTGAAGTCGATGAAGGAGACTCGTTTTGAGAGCTTTGACATGAGGGAGGGGAAATGGACGTTCGTAGTGGATCATTTCTGAGTGGGAGGAGCTTGGTTTGTCAATTGGTATATCTTTCAACCCTGTTCTTCCATGATCGTCATGCTCGGGGTCGGTCATGGAGTGCGATATCATTGTGTGCCGGACGTGTACGGTTAATTTAACAGACCGACATGTTTTTTGTGTATGTAGTCAACGAATCGGCTGTAAGCCATCATGAAGGCGACTGGCGCTGGTCCCTGGTTGAGTATGATCCGCCTCAATGCTTGATAGATCAGTCTAGACCAGCACAAACAAGAACCGTTCGCGGAGCACTCGAAGATGGGCTCATTGGAACCGGGACCCTCTCGCCTGCCTTGTACCTCCCAGACGGGCAGTCGAGCTCTCCCCTTTCCCATTGAGCTTTCGGTGGTGCCGTCGCCGTTGCACCTCTCCGCCATCTTGCGTGAGAATAAAAGTCTAGAGTTTGACCACCACCATTGGTGGGTCCCGTTTGCCTTCGAACGATGCCAGAACCCAAGAACAGAACTCGGCAAGTAGCTACACAGACGCGAGCACGGAGAACGCGGGCGATGGGCCGTCCTAAGTCCGAGAGATAAGACGGCAGAGTGGGCAGCCAAACACCAATTGAGCGCCATCATGGGCGACGGCGATGGCAGTGGTTGGGAGCGGCCCGTACGTGCTTTCCGGTTGTCAGGTGCCTCGGCTGACGCACCTTGGACCGCGTGGGAATTGTAGTCTGTTGGCAATGTGCCGCACAAGGTAAAGGCGGGCGGTGATGTTATGCGACACAATGTTTCATTAATAGCTTCCTGAGCTAGTTCGCCTGTGGGCCCAGGGACTCACTCGGTGTCGTAATTGCTGCGGCCGCACTCGCTCATGCTCAGCGCACCCGGGCGGGGGAAGTAAGAAAAGCGGGTTGTGCCCTGGGCTCGCCGCCTAAACATGTTCGAGTAGCATGGCGATCAGTCTTGGCAGTACGCGGTCCGTTGGTCAAACAGTGACCGTAGCGGCGTCTCACGGTCATCGCCCTCAGCGCCAGGACGGACGACTTGAACAGAATCCGACAATGCAAGTATGTCAGACGGTAGACAGACCGCCACCCGTCCATTTGCACTCGTGCGCGTAGACCATTCTCTCACAGGTCTTCATGTCTCATGTTCCGAACAGTACAGGCGGGCTCTATGTTTCAGAAGGGTTAAATCTAGCATACTAAGAACACAGGTGCTGGCGGCTAAAATATGCAGTAAGGCGGTGCAGGGTCAGCACCTATGTCCAAAAACAGTGAGGACCACCCTCATGCATAGAAACGCCACGCGAAGTAAGCACCAAGCAAAGTAAGAGGAATGAAGTACATCAAACTGAAAGAATGTCAACCGGGAAAACATAAAGTCGAAGAACCAGCTTACTTGGAACCCTTCTCGACAGCATTGTGGACAGCGAGGTTCGACGAGACCTTTTTTGACTTCGACGGAACCTGAGCGTGTCTCCAAGTTAGCTCAAGAACGATTGTCACGATACTGGTCTTGACATACGTCGCCTTGTTCAAGTTCGCCTACGATGAGGCTAGGCAAGAGCGCCCGGGCTTCATCAGAGTGTCCAACATCCTCAAACGCCTCCGTAGCGTCCTTGCCTGGAGGGTCATTTGGAAACATTACATCAAACGAAGCCGAAAATACGCACCACCCTCGCTGATGAGTACCTCGTCACCACCAGGGTGCTACCGTCAGACTCGTGAGTCCTCCGTACACGTCAACAATGAGGAAGAGGGATACCTCGTCGACAAACTTGGTTACATTATACACTATTTTAATATACGAATGAGTCTTCGGTCATCGCGAGCAATCACAGCTACACACCTTTGCCATGGATAGCGACCCAGAGATTTTGCTTGGTACTGTTGGCCTGGAGCTGAGAGTACGAAATAAGCTTGGACATGTTGACGGACAGAGGGCGAGTGTGGAAGGCGGACAAAGAAGGATGGGAACACAAGCGCTCTGGCGGGGTTTGGAGGCATGATATAAAAACCATTCCACGTTAGCGAGTTCCCACGCGAATCGGAACATTTGGATATGATTAATTATGCAACGTCCGGCATTGCCGAGTCTTGAGTACGAAAACTGTACATACGCGCAGTGTCTGCACGGCTTAGTGCTCGGGTGCCCACGTACAACTACGGACGCTTGAGCGTGGACCGTGAAAACTCGATCTGCCACTTCGCCAGTAAGGAACGACAGCATCATGAGCCGTGTCCCCAGACAAAGGCGAGTGGAAACTTCACACGACGTCCTCGCATCCACATCACGACAGAGAGACCGTCAGTCGGGAAGATGGACGATTTGGAGGACAGTACATGTACCAAGTCAGGTGGAAAGCTCCGATTTAATTTTTTATTTCCCGCCGCGGTCCGTGCCGACTATAGGTTTAACCATACGTCCATAAGCAGAGTCCTGCTCTTGACCGCATCCATACCCCACCCCACCCCGCCCCCGAAGATGGCTCTGGGCGATGAACAGGCCGACATCCTCGGTGGTCCCATTTTGCAAAGACCCGAATCCGGCCTATTCGCCTCTTTTTCTCAGTATTATCCTGTTTTCACGTCGGTTGCATTCTTGGGACTCGGTTTGTTGGTGTGCATCGTGTGCGTTCGCGGTCTCGAGCATCTCAAGAAGCATCGCGAGCTGAGGTACAAGAAGCAAGTATTCTATACCAGTGCATTTTCATTTCTTTGACATACCTTTCTCCAGAGCGATGCGTAGAAAGCACGGGATCCCTGATTCAGACTGCCGTCCCTTTGCTGTAGCGTATGCCGCAGCCAAGCGTGCACACCTTGACCGCGAGGCTCAAGACCGAAAGAAGACGACCAATTATGTGTTGGGCCATAATTCACCGGTTGTTGATCAGCGAACCGATGCGCAGAGGGACGTGCGTGGCCTGAGGAGACGGGTTCCCGAAACCTGTGAGTCAATCGAGACGTCTTAGGATGGGCGTATTTCATCTTATTGTCACCTCACGGATCTTCGCGCATCGTGCTTGCACCGCGTGCAGCTTTACAGCTTCATGATTATCCAGGGAAATACTCCACTGCGTACGGCAACAAGCGCCCAGAACTTCATCCCTCCGACTTTGTCGATCGCTACAATCCCAACCCACGTCGTCAAGTGACCGTTTCACAACCATCGTCTGTCGAAAAGCCACCTGCCCATCGCCCCAGTAGAAAAAACCTCGTCATAAATATCGATAATAGCGAAGAGTCGAGAAAACGCTCCTTCGAGGACGAGAATGATATCAAGCATGAAACTATAAAAAAGTCTCGCATAGATGGTCACGAGCTGATAGACGGCGACGAACAGGCAGATTGGTACAACCAGCAGGGTGACTTGCCGCCGCCTCGACGACTATCCCAGGAATTCTTGGGGCAACCACCTGCGGTTAATTTTGGATATATGGACGGTCGAGAGAGATCCAAACGCGTCGTCGACGATGGTCACGAACCTCTTGATGAAACAATGAGAGACATTGCTGAAGACGAAGGGATAGAACTCGAGGCTGTGATACGTGGCAAGAAACGTGGTCGGGCGGAGGCAGAGTCCACTTTTGGGGGTGATGATGATGACGACGTCCGAAACGGAAGGGTACCGCATCACCGTAAGCGCCGAACTGTCTCGCGGAGGAGAATGGAGGTACCCGCACGAGGGCAGAAACGCGATCGCGAAGCTGAATCACCTGAGGGCGAGGGCGATGGCTCCGAGACTTCTCGAGCACAGCGCAGTTCAAAAAAGAAAAGGGGCAAGAAAGCTATGCCCGACAAGGTTAGCAAGATGCCGGTGGAGGATCCTTGTGTATCCAAGGACCCGCTGTGCAGCGGCCGCAGGGTTGGTGACGAGTGGGAGGCAGACAGTGTGCGGTACAAGGTCGGGAACAATGGCGAGAGGCTTCGTCTTGCTCTGGTTAAGAAGGCCAGGAATAAGTACCACATGGTGAGTTTTCTTGGACTGAATTCCGTATCCGCTTACATGATCCCCATTCAGCCTCAGGATTCCCAACATCCAGATCGATTAGCTGCACTGGAGATCTACGTGGAGACATGGATGACAGATGAACAATACAAACAAGCGGAGGGAAGAGAAGAGCTGGCTTGGCAAGAGGGGCCGAGGGAATCCAGGACTCCGGACGTCCCCGATTCTCCAACGAAGAACGGCAAAAACCTCTTGTGGGACTCGATCAAAGGTAGTCCTGCTCGTCATCCTTTTCGTCAGCTCATGCCCCCTGGCGCTTTGACTCGCATCAACCCATTTGAGCAGCGGCAGTTGCAACCTGCCCCAGGTCGTCGTGTGGCCTCGTCCAGTACCATCGTCTCTCCTATGCTCCCAGGCGTTGCCGATACTCCGACGCGACTAGGTTGTCGTGGCTTTTCGAAATGGGAAAAGCAGGATCGAGAGGCAGAGGCATTGGCTAGAATACGGGCAAAAACTGAGGAGCAAAAGAAGGATCAGGCATCTTCTGGAAAGCCAGCTGAAATACTCGCGAGCGTAGCTGCTCCAGGACTCGGCGCCAAATCATTGTCTGTCCCTACAATCACACTCACACCAGCGCCCATTGTAGCCGCAGGAGGGGATTCAAGCAACGGTGTCCCGCAAAGCAAGTCAGACACTTCGACCTCTTTTGCGATCCCTCTCAGCATCAGCGACTCCAAGAGCGCTTCTACCACTGCCCCCGCTACTACTACTAGTGTCTCGCTGGCAACTACATCTATGCATGCTGCGGCACCATCCATTTTCTTTCCTACTGTTCCGACTGCCTCCGCTACAGCCTCTACGGCACCTCTTTCTCCCTTTCCGTCGCCCTCAATACCGCCAGCACCCACCTCTGCAACCCATTTGTCTTCTGTGGGGCCAAACCCGTTCGAGAAGGGGGCTGGTGCAGGCATGGCGTCCGCATCTACCCCGTCGTCATCTATTCCAGGTCCAACAACCCAATCTCAGTCGCCCTCGACGGAAAGCACTTTCATGCCGACCTTATCTTTCACAAAGCCCGATACTGCCCCATCGTCCGCAACTGTCACCATTCCCCCTACAACCAAGTTCCAAGCGCCACGTTTTGGCGATCCCTCGAGTTCTTCTCCTTCGCGCGTGACCTTCGGTTCCGCCCCTGCTACTGCCAAGGCAGAGGTTCTAAGTCGTCCTCCCATCCCGGCCCCCACCACCATGTTCGAAAGCTCAAAGCCGACTGCCCCCCTTTTTTCATTTTCGGGTACAGCATCGTCCTCATCCACTGCTACACACCCGACATCATCCACATCCTCTGCACCCAAGTTTTCATTCGGACAGCCACCTATAACATCGACGTTCATGCCTAGTTCCGACCTTCAACCCGAGCCGGCTTTCAAGTTCGGTCAGACACCGTCAGGTACAATGGATGGTGATTCCGTATCCACGGTTCCAGCTGCGGATGCACCGAAGAAATCTGCGGTGCTAGTGTCGATCTTTGACACCACAGCTGGTTCGAATGAACCTGTTAGGTCGTTACCATTCGGAACGGCAGCCCCCTTTGGAAGCTCGACACTGAATGCTGTTTCAGCGAACTTTCCTAGGAGATCGGTCACCGCGGACGACGGTTCCTCGACTTCTGCGCCACCTAGATCTACGTCAGGATCAGCGAATACCACAACCCCCAATAACGCACTTTCCCCTATGCCTGTTGGGGCTCCCGCTCCCGGCAACACTCCGGTATTCTCATTTAGTGGGATTAATTCTAGTTCCAAATATGCAGAGGGAACCAAGCCCACATCTTTATTTGGAGGTGGTGCAGGAGGCTCTCATTTCGTCCCTAACTTTAGCGGCAGCTCCACGGAAAATAAGCCAGTATTTGCATTTAATGCGCCCGCTGAAGGCTCTAAACCCACATTTGGTGGCATTACTGAAGGCTCGAAGCCTCCCGTTCTTCGCAGCTCGGCTGAAAGTTCAAAACCAATGTTTACGTTTAGTGGGGCTGTAGAAGAATCGAAGCCGACCTTTGCATTTGGTGGAGTTACCGGAAACAAGTCTACATCTGACCCTGCCATGGAAAATGCAAAGTCCTTTACTGCTATAGACAGTCCCAAACCTACCTCCGCCCCGGGAACTACTACAGTCGGTCCGTCTTCCTCGCCGTTGACGTTCGCATTCGGGAAGGACGATGCAGCCACCAATACTTCCACTGACACGCAGGCAAAGCCCACAGCTACCTTCATCTTTGGAGCACCATCAGGTGCTGCTAATTCAGTGTTTGGGAAGACCTCCGCCTCCTTGGCGAATGGTGCCGGTGATTCGAGTCAATCGATATTTGGCAAGCCGTCACCCAGTGCCTTTGGGTTTACTGGAACTGGGGGATCGAGCTCGTCAAGCTCCTTCACATTTGGTAAACCAGTTGCACAGAACCAAAAGCAGGAGCAATGAGTGTCAAGGTCAAGGCTTGTGTAAACTTCCCGGGATGTACATGATGAGATATTCGAAAGGTTCCATGATCTCAGTAACGTGAAAGATAGTCATCCAACGCTGTACACTACGCACCCTCTTAAATTACCCATCACTCGAGCAATAAGTGAGAAAATCTGCTCCGTTCACTTAAGCAGACCTAAGTAGTCCCGTACTAGATCAGGACACCAACCCTTTGAATTACGGCCATTCCGGCAAGCAAGCACTCCACTAATAATATTTGCAACTTATTTGCTACCTACAGCGTGTATTGGCACAGGCTGTTCACTGATGCATCGACTATAATGAAATCATGGATATCAATGAACGTAGCCCGAAACGTTCTAACTAACGGTGACAATGCGCAAGGCAAGAATAATCAAAATTACGCGGAATCAGACTCGGACAAGATTGAATCCTCAGTCCACCAAAGTACAGGGCACACCGCCTGAGTACAGTAAGATGTATTCAAAAAGATGGTGAAATGTGATCCCGAAGTGCGTTGGTCTCGCAAGGCAGACACTCACTAATACTTGACCCCATGCCTACCCAGATGGACCCGGGCCGGCGCAACATGGGGTATCAAATCCTAAATGGAGGCTGCGAAGATCGTGGGGTTCTTGAAAGGACTAGTATAGTGGGGGAGCTGACAGGGGGAAAACTAGGATTGGCCTACGTGCAAGCGATCAACAATTACTATGATACGGGCTCACCGGAACGACGTCTAGTCGCGATAGATTTCTCAAGCCTTGAATGACGCCGCTGTTAGATGAGATGACAAGAATGCCCCCCGCAGCAACAATCTTCTTGACAAGCTCCATAACCCCAAGGTAGTATTCTCTCTCAGTAGCTTCATTGGTCATCCTCGAAGCGCTTAAAGCGTGGATCAGATTCTAATCCCCCACGGTGCTGAAACCCAGCACTGCCGTTCGGGTTCGTTGGGGTGGCATTCTCGATGCCAACAGCCCACAAGTGGCTGGCAGGGCTGCGGAAGACCTGTACTCGCAACTCGAAGGCGTTATGGACACCGGAATTAGTGACTCGAGGCTCATCTTGAGGGCGGATGTAGCTTATTGGAATGTAACGGCCGCGGTGCCGGGGTGGTGCATGTGGCTGTGTTGTGCACAGACCCCAAGTTGGAGGTGTCTTCCTACTTTACGTTCCACCATGTCTGTTTTGTTTGAGACATCCCTCGGAGATATTGTTATCGATCTGGAGGTTGAATTATGCCCCAGGAGTTCCGAAAACTTTCTTAAACTCTGCAAAATATATTATTACAACCTGAATGCATTCTTCAACGGTGAGTTCCTTCAGACGATGTTCTGCGTCCGCTGAAATCGACGGCCTTAGTCTCGAAGGACTTCCTTGCTCAGGCTGGAGACCCGACTGCTACCGGCACGGGTGGGGAATCAGTCTGGTCGTACATCTCTTCTCAAGGAGAGGACGGATCGGTCCCGCGATATTTCGTACCGGAACTGGTGCCCAAACTCAAGCACACACACAAGGGGACTATCTCAATGGCCGTCGCCCCCTCTGTCGGCGGTGAAAGAGGCGGTTGTGGCAGTCAATTCTATATTACTCTTACTGATAATATCGAGTACCTCGACGGCAAGCACGCGGTTTTTGGCCACGTAGTTGAAGGACTGGAAACTCTGGATAAGATCAACGACGTCTTTACCGATCAAGAGGGACGCCCCTTCAAGGACGTTCGGATTCGTCATGTTGTCATCCTTGGTACGAGGATAGAGGGCTGGTGTCGTTCACCACTCATGTTCAGAGCCATAGATGACCCATTCCCGGACCCAATCGGCCTTGTTCAGCCGCCGTCTTCGCCCACTCGACCACCGGATAACTCGACGAGGATTGCCGAAGACGAGGATGCTCTTGCCACTTTGCCTGAGGAGGAGGAGGAGCGCGAGCGCCGAAAAAAGGCAGCAGCAGCATCCGCGCTGACACTCGAGATGGTCGGTGACCTGCCTTTTGCGAACGTTCGCCCTCCAGAAAACGTCTTGTTTGTATGCAAGCTGAATCCAGTCACGCGGGACGAAGACCTCGAGCTTATTTTTTCTCGGTTTGGAACTATTATGAGCTGTCAGGTGATCCGCGACAAAAGAACGGGTGACTCGTTGCAATATGCATTCATAGAGTTCGACAAACGAGAAGACGCCGAGCAGGTTTGCGTCTTATTCCATCGACCGATGCCCAAGTCGCAACCTTACACTCATCGTAGGCTTATTTTAAAATGCAGAATGTCTTGGTTGATGACCGTCGCATATGGGTTGACTTGTGAGCATGCTTGGCGTGCCCCGACTACTTGTGCTGATTGTGTGCTGTCCAGTTCCCAGTCCGTGGCTCGGCTCAACACCTCGTGGTCCAACAACCCCAAACTGGGACCGCGTCGCGGAGAGAGGGGTGGCTTTGCGGGTCGAGATGACTTGGAGGAGACTCGAAGATATCGGGGCAGCCCGAGAGAAAACGGCCGTGGTGACTACGGGATGGTATTCGAAGTGCCGGCTGCCAGACCATCGGACCACCGCAGCAGGCATCGTGAGCGGTCCCCGGCGCGCCGGCGGCGGTCCCGGTCTCCGGTCCCGCATCGTCGGGAGTGAGGCTGTTCGTCTGGTTTACGCTTATTTGTAGGACACTGCAATGCTTACCCCTGTCTTGGAATCCGGACTGCTCATGCCCAGTATGTCCGTGTCAAGCCTTGTCCCGCGTCTTTTGCAGGCATTTCCGTAGCCGCGCCCCAGCCTGTGCGTGCGGACCTATAAACCCGCTCTTCAGCACGGCGACCCCCCAGCCTTTGCTCCCCGACTCCTCCCACCATGACGGTCATTGACCGCGAATCGCATCCAGAGGACGCGGACGTCTTTCTCGAGTCTGCAGACGGCGTCAAGTTTTGTGTCCATCGCTGTATCTTGGCCGCTGCCTCTCCCTTCTTCGAACACATGTTTGCTCTTCCCCAGCCCCCTCCAGACAGCAAAGAACATTACCCGGTGATTCCGGTCTCGGAGCATAGTTCCATCATGAGCGTATTGCTCCAGTTCATCTACCCCGAGCCAGATCCCATTGTCACGTCATTGGACAAGCTCGTCGCCCTTCTCGCCACTTCCGTCAAGTACGACTTCTTGGGTCCTACCACAGCCCTGCGCAAAGAACTCCTGTCGCCCCGCTTCCTTGACGAAAGTCCCACTCGCGTGTATGCTATAGCCAGTCGATTTGACTTTGAGCACGAAGCACAAATTGCTTCGCGGCATACGCTCTCTTGTAACATCCTCGACTGCCCTCTGTCCGACGATCTCAAATATATCTCCGCATACGCGTATCATCGACTTTTGACACTCCATAGAACCCGCACGGAGACCGCGTGTGCGCTGCTGAAGATACCGCAGGATATCAACTGCATGCAATGCTCAGGGCCATTTTATGGCGCTTTCGTTCCGCCAAAGTGGTGGAAGGAGTTCGAGAAGTTGGCGAGAGGAGAGCTCTCCGTACGACCAACGACCGACGTCATCTTCAGCATGCCATTTCTAGCGCGAGTCGCGCAGGAGTCGGGGTGTATTCGATGCGCTGGGAGCATTCTTGACGCACACGCATTCCTTGCGAATCTGAAGAAGCAAATTGACGATCTTCCTTCCACGATATGAATCGTACGCTACCTTTCGCACTCGTCTGGTGCTCCTGCGTCTGTTGCGTTCCTTTACAAGGCCACGTTCTCTCGTCTACTCTATGGCTTCGCGTTTAGTAGTGGTTCTGTGCTCACTCGCAATACTAATCCGGCCCAGACATTGCATGTAGCAATTCTTTGTGTTATAGGCTAATGCTCGTGTACTAATCCCTGTATATATGATCTTGGAGTAAATCTATTGCACTCGTTATCGTTGACTACGCGATTTCACACGCAGCGCGGATTCGTCTCAGCAAACCGCACCGAGTTGGAGCACACTTGTGATCGTACGAAAGCCATGGCCACACCCCAACTTGCTTCGTTCAAGGTGCCCGCCATCGACAACGAGCCGCTGGTAAGTAAATGACCACCATTCCAACTTGTTCGGTTACTCAGAAATGACAATAGAGGAGTTATGGTGTAGACTCGTTGGAGCGAAGAGACCTAGAAGCGACCTTGAAAGCGATGGAACAAGAACTACCTTTCGAGGTGCCCTGCGTCGTCAATGGCAAAGAGGTTTGACGCAAGCACCGGATCATAACCACTCGCTGAACCAAGCTGGCGATTCAGATCAGAACTGGAAGATTGGCACGACAGGTCATACCATCAGATCATGTCAGGCACTTGTGTGTATACCACGAGGCGGATGAAGCCACCATCGCAAGCGCGATCGACGGCGCCCTCGTCGCAAAGTCGGAATGGGAGGCTTTGCCATGGAATGACAGGGCAGCCATTTTCCTCCGCGCTGCAGAACTGGTCAGTGGCAAGTACCGCTACAAGCTTGTGGCAGCCACCATGCTTGGGCAGGGCAAGAACGCTTGGCAAGCTGAAATAGACGCTGCCGCCGAGGTGCGTCTGGTCACCACCGCGGTAGTCATCCGGCTCTGATTTTGTACCGTAGCTATCTGATTTCTTTCGTTTCGGTGTCAAGTACGTCGAAGAGCTCTACGCTCAACAACCACCCAAAAATGCACAGGGATCTTGGAAGTAGGGTCATCTATTATTTGCCAGGTCTTCCTTTGACGTGCTCATAGTCGTGTCGAATACCGAGCGCTCGAAGGTTTTGTACTAGCTATTTCTCCATTCAACTTTACTGCCATCGGTGGAAACCTGCCCGGAGGTACGTTTCCACCTGCCCCTCGCACTAGCCTTGATCTAAATCTTATTTTACCTTAGTGCCTGCGTTGGTCGGGAATGTTGTGGTCTGGAAACCCTCACCTGCAGCCACCTATTCGAACTACGTCGTTTACCAAATTCTTGCCGAGGCTGGTGTCCCTCCTGGCGTCATTCAGTTCGTACCTGGGCCGCCGCCCGAGATCGTAGCACAAGCCATCGGACATCCTGATTTCGCAGCATTGCACTTCACTGGAAGTACTTTTGTATTCAAGAAGCTCTGGAAGGACATCGCTGCGAACGTCGACAAATACAGAAGTTACCCCAGGATCGTTGGCGAAACTGGCGGGAAGAACTTCCATATAATTCACAAGTCTGCAGAGATCCAGAATGCGGTGCTTCAGAGTATCAGGGGAGGGTTCGAATATCAAGGTAAACCAGGCGACCGAACTTGAGACCAAAAGACCTGATTGCACCACAGGCCAAAAGTGCTCTGCTCTTTCTAGGTTATATGTTTCTTCTTCGGTCTGGGTCGGCGGATTCAAGGATCAGATCCTGCGTGAGATTGCGAAGATCAAAGTTGGGGCCGTCCAAGATTTCGCGCACTTCATGGGCCCTGTCATGTAACGTTTCATTTCAATCACGCGTGATTTGCATATCCAACTCCCAGGTATCTGTTTTAGCGGCCGAACAGCCTATGATAGGATTCTAAGCTATATCGAAAAGGCGAAGGCTGCTGGTGGGGAGATTCTGTTTGGAGGGAAAGGTGAGTTGGCGCACCCCGGGGGGCTGAGTGTCGATGATTTACTACTACCAGGGGATGATTCCAAGGGATTCTTCATCGAGCCGACTATCATCTTGACGACGGATCCTCGGTCAATAACTATGACTGAAGAAATCTTTGGGCCAGTAGTCACGGTAGTTGTGCCATTGGGACTTGGTAGAGCTTGCTGAAACATGCCACCACACAGATCTACGTATATGATGACGTGGATTTTGAGAGGACCTTGGAGGTGATTGATAATACGTCTGCGTATGCGTTGACAGGTGCTATGTGAGTCAGCCTGGATGCATTTGGACTTGGATATTCAGCTTGCGTATAGCTTCGCCACCGATCGAAAGGCGCTCCTCGCTGCGACAAACAAGTTGCGCAATGCGGCTGGAAATGTGTACTACAACGAGAAGTGCACAGGCGCCGTTGTTGGACAACAGCCGTTCGGCGGCGCGCGTGCAAGCGGGACGAACGACAAGGCAGGGAGTATCAACATCTTCTATCGTTTTGTGTCGGCGAGAAGCATCAAAGAGAACTTTGTGGGGCTGGAGGATTTCCAGTACCCATCTAATGTCGTTTAAGCTTCAAGAGGTATACTTGAGCCAAGTGTACAGTCTGGGTTGTATCAAGCCTCTGAAATATGTATGCATAGACCAGGTGGAGTTGGGAGCTGCGGTGAGCGCCTTTCGGGACAATCCTGGACTGGGCACGCGTCGGCCATCTGCTACGAGTCTGTTTGTTCGCCTGGCGCGGTGGTGTACAAACATAGGCAAACAGACGCGAGGTGACATAATCCGGTTATTGTTTGGCAAGCCTCGTGGTGGGAAATCTAATCTATAAAAGCCTGTTCAACCTGCCCTCCTTCTTTCCTTCAACACTTTCACTTCCCCTCAAATGGCTACCTACGAGAGAATCGAGGAGTTCAAGTCCGTCCCCTTCTCTGGCGACATCTCCGTCCGTCTCTCTCTCTTCCTCCCCTCCCCGGTCCTCACTCGCTTTTTCTCAGGCGGGCGACATTGTCGCCGTCAACCACGACCGTTATGGCCGTAAGGAAGGCCTCGTCGTCGGTTCCTTCACTGACAGTCTAGTGTGTCGGGGTTTTTCTCGAGACAGTCTTGGCAGCTCAACGCGAATACAGGGTCGCCAAATTCTTGAAGTCCAGCTTGAAGCAAACGAAATTTACCAGGCGTGGCAAGTCTCCACATCCAACACTCGTCCGGTGTCGTAGGTCGGCTCACCAATGTTGTCTAGGTACCCTACCGTTACTCGTGTGAGGCGTACAGTGTCCTACTCTCGGCCCCCCCCTGCCATCAAGCAGCGCACCGTTGAGCGACGAATTTACTGGTAGTCGCCCTCGTTCTCCCTAGCTCGCCTTGTCCCTCGGACTGTCAGATGTTCTGTATTGTTATCTATCTTCTGCCCCCTCCCGTCCGGGGTGCTATGCCCGTAGTTGCGGTACTCGAAGCTCTGCCAGGGAGTGGAACGTTTTCGCGCGTACAATAGCTTGTCGGTGTCTCCATTTGGTCGTCCACAGCGTGGGCTGCAGTGCGGGCATTGGTTTTTTCGGATTGTTTTTGTCGGCGAAAGGTGGTTAGATGAGTTGATTGTGGTATTCTTTTGGACGTAACGACAGAATGCGATACCACGCCTTGCAAACTAACATGTGTGACGAGGCATGTTCGAATTAGAACAACCGTCGTGGTCGCTGAGATTATCATTGCTAGAGATACATACACAGGTGAGCAATAGCAGAGGAGATAATGCTAAGCATGATGACGAGATATAATTCGACTCATGTTTCAACGTCTATTGCTGGCGACTCTAGAGACTGAGTGGGCGGACGACCGAACGACGGCGTTGAAGGTGACTGAGGTACGAGAGAGGAGGCAAGATGGCCGCGTAGATCGGGAGCTGACGCTGCTAGGTTCGATAAATTCAGTGACTCTGACAGGGTCCCAGCACGAATCCGCGGCCTGCTTGGTCTCAGAGTGGCCGACTTTGAGAGGGTCGCAGACGCCGCAGAGCCATTCCCATTCAGCAGGTCTTTGCTCGAGCCCCGTTCCGATGGCGCAAGAGATGCGCTCCGGCCTCTTCCCGCTGCCACGCTGCGCACAATCCGAGCGCCATACGCTGCCCTCTCCGCTTCGTCTCTCGATGCTAGCGATGCCGTAGATTCGTTGACATTGTCAGCCGTGTGGTTCGGTTTAAGGGTTTCCTCTGAGCTTCGTGGTGAGCCGTGAAGTGGGTAAATGCCAGGGCGTGACTGTACCACGCGTTCGTAATAGAGCATGAACGCTCCCGATCCTTCCTGTAGTACAGTTTCGATACCGCACTCCTTGACCGAGTCATCGCTGATGCGCAGCCAACCCCGGCCGGGACGGTACATCGAGTCGACGAGTTCATCGTCATCCCTAATCTGGCCGTACCGCAGGCACTTCTCACACCCGCATCCCAGTGCGTGAACCAAATGCGGCGGGGCAAAGCGGGCCACACCGGACGATGGTGGTCGAGGTTTGCGTCGGAAACAAACATAGTGCCCAAATGAATGTTGGCCATAATGGCAGACGACGGCAACCAGGCGATAGATAGTCCTCGGTGTCGAGTACATGGCCTGAGTGGGTGTGGTGGAGCGGGGTAGGCTGGGCGGCGGTGTGGATATTGGAACCGAAGGAACGGTGGAAAGACTGCCTGAAGTCATAAAGGGTGTAAGGTCTAGAACTTCAGGGAAGATGACGCGCATCGAGTTCTTCATCGCAAATTGGCCATAGCTCAGAGAGCGGTTAAGGTGAAGTGCAAGCACTAGTGGAGGCTTCGCTATGGTCAGACCACATAATCAGGCTCAGCTGGATACATACCCGTGCGATCATTGCTTGCTTTGTAGAGGCTCTACTGAATACCTTGTCCAGTTTCACTCCCTTTACGTCCTCTTCTAACCGACCGTGATCCAACGATGTCCTCAATCTCATCTCCAATTTCCTTACTTCTTTTGCCTTGCGCTTTTTCGATATCGTAGCTTGTCCGTCTGAACTGACCAGCCTCTCTAGCCGTTCTGCTTCCAGCGCAAGGCGTTCGTGGGTTGCAATTACCGAGCACTTGCGACAAATGCAATCATTCAGCATTTCAAGCTTGGTGTATTCAGCGAGACAGTCTTCGAGTCGACAACTTGTCTGGCCCGTGGTAAGCGCAACATCACGTTTGATCAGGAAGTTGACTCACGACGTATCTCGGGATCGCCAGTTGCCAACTGTCAAATGCAAAGTGCATGACGGCTTCTGTGTAACCGCATTCCACGCAACTTCTCCTGTTGGCTGTTAGGCCGTCAAATACGGTCATCCCTATATCCCTGCCAGCTTCCCCATCAATTTGCGATAACCCTCCAAGACCACGATCTCGTTGACGCTCCCTGTTGATGGCTGCAATTTCCCTCTTTATACACTCGGAGACTAGCTGAAACAGCTCCTGGGCATCCTGATGTTCACGAGAAGAGAAGAGAGAATTATGCTTTCCAGGAGAATGGTTCACCAAAGCCTCAATGATTTCGAGAGGTCGAATCGAATGATACGAACTCCGAGGGGTATTTAATTCTGGGAAAAGGAAGATCAGTGGGAAATGCATCTTTCTAGAAAGGCCTTGCAAACCCTGTAGCAGAGCGAGGAGGGCGTCAATAACTGGTGAAGCAATATCCGACTCCATGGCCTTGTCATGAGCGGCAGCTAGGTAAGGTAGCAGATAAGATAGAGAGGCCATTGCCTGGAGGCAGTAGTAAGAAATGAAGTACACAGGGTTCCTTTGCAAAGATTGACCTGGATTGTAGAGTTCATGAAACAGTATGTGCCTGAGATGTTGACGAGGCCAGGATAATACCCCTCGACTAGTTCTTGTCTAGCATCTATTCCGGATTGGAAGGTTGAGACCACCACACTCGGAAGGCCGAAGGCCCGGACGCACCTGGTCTGACGTACCCGGTCAACTCTAGCTGTTCACCGCGGGTACGAACATGCTTCCTCCTCAGCTTTTTAGTTTCGTGCGACGACGCCGCATTCGACTGGCCACCTCCCCAATTCCAAGGAAAAAACGAACCAAGATTTTCAAGGACCATGCCGGATGACGTAGTCCCAAACGAAAACCTTTTACAGGCAAATGCGGCGAAGGGGAAAAGGAAGAGCACGACGAAGGGTGCAATCTGCGAAAGAAAGGGATGTTGGAGTAGGTTTGTGAACCAGACGCTGAACTCTTCTGGGGGGTTCATGAGGGTAAATCGCTTTCACACCATCAACGACATGAGCACCGTTAGTAGTCAGACTCCTAGTTGCGCCGAACTCACTCAATATACTACCGCGTTTGCGACTACCCTAGTTTACATTCTGGAGACCGTTAAGGAAAGTGTAACAATGGCTACCTAGCGCAATGGTAGCGCGTTTGGCTTCGATTGCCCAACGGTACCAAAAGGTTGCAGGTTCGAGTCCTGCGGTGGTCAATTTTTTTGTTGTGTTACATCTGGCTCACGTGACAACCGTGACGCGAACCAAACGCGTCGAGGACATATCCACCGTCACCCCGCTCCGTCATCGTGACCCACATGCTGCTCTCCCAGCACTCTTCCAATCCCCTCGAGGTTGGCTCCTCAGATCCACGAAACAGGGCTTACCACAGGCAGTATCTGTCCGCGCAGAAAGCAAATGACGCTCAAAAATTCACCTCGGAAGATGGTGGTGGAAGCTGTGGCCGCCAGGAAATGACTGAGTACCACAACCATCTTGCACAACTGTACAATCGGCCCCTATCTACTGCAAGGTCAAGGTCAAACGCGGACGCACTCCCCGTCATGGTCGATCTCGATGAAAGTGATGATGAACCAAATTCCATGGATTGCCCAAAAGATATGTGCGACCTCGACGGTTACGAAGAGGACGAAGATGCAGACGATGCAGATGCACCTGGGGAAACTGATGAGGAAATGACGATACACCTCAAGCCCGCAGACGAGCGGGAGGAAATCCAACTGGAGATCGCTAGTCTGCTCGCGGCCGTACCTCAAGTATCGCACGACTACCGAATAGTGGATCGTCTAGGCACGGGGACTTTCTCGTCTGTGTACAAAGCCATCGACCTATGGTATCATTCCAAGTGGGATAACTCGCCATGGCATGGCCATCACCCCCCTTCATCGTCAGCATACCACCAGTCTGTGCCTTACCCCGAGGGGAGTAAAGTTTTTGTTGCCATTAAACGTATCTATGTGACGAGCAATCCCGAACGCATACGAAATGAAATATCTATCATGGAAGACTGCCGAGGAACGCGGCACACATGCCAGTTAATCACCGCCTTCCGCAATCAAGATCAAGTAGTTGCGATCATGCCCTACAACCGCAACGAGGACTTTCGTGTCAGTATCTAGACAATCCCTCCATCACGTTGTTTGCAACTTTATTCGTAGGACTTTTTCATGGACCTTTCAATGGCAGGCATAAAGGCATACTTCAGGTGCATGTTTCGGGCGTTGCGCGACGTTCACGCTCGAGGCATTATCCATCGCGATGTCAAACCCGCCAACTTTCTCTTTGACCCTCAGACCGGCATCGGTACTTTATGTGACTTTGGGTTGGCTAGTGTAGGCCCTGAATGATCTTGTTGCAAAATCATGCTTACCCTTGGATGCAGCGAATGGACTCATCGATACCAACGCACGGAGCATGTCTTCACACCCCATCTTCACGAGATTTCCCTCATGGCAAGATCAGGTCTCGAGAGGAGTATGACGTAGAACACCTCAAAAAAATGCAAAAAGAAGCCCGAAATAAAAGCTCGTGGTCAAGCGATAGAGTCGGTTACCCAGAGAAAGACACTCGGTTTGTTTTCACTGCACCAGTTCCCTGTTAAGCTGGTCTAAGAGAAAAGCAGGCCACATTCAAAGGCAAATCGTGCAGGTACGCGGGGATTCCGAGCCCCGGAAGTCTTGTTCAAGTGCGGGTCGCAAACAGGGGGTGAATCCATTTACAGTTGGAGAAGGGCTACTGATCTTATTCCTTCCCAAAGCTATTGATATATGGGCAGCTGGAACCATCTTACTATTCTTTTTGACAAGAAAATTTCCATTGTTTCAATCGAGTGACGATGTTGAAGCTTTAATGGAAATTGCCACCATCATCGGTCGTCAGAAGATGGAGAAGGCTGCTATCTTACATAGTTCGTGTCCTTTCATCTTGAACGATTTTTCATAATATTATCCTTTAGGTCGCATGTTCGTTACTAATGTGCCCTCCTTGACTCTCGAGGGAACCAGTTGGCGAGAATTTGTTGAGAAGCAAAATCCTGAACTTGCACGAGTGCCGCACGCTGACACTCGTTACTATCCATATAATGCGCATGAAGCGCGATTTATACCCGATTACCCCCCCGCGTCATCATTTTCCCCCAGATTTGATAGAAGTCCCTCGTCATCGCGTTCTTCCACACCATCACATACGGTTGCACCATATCCAACGGAAGAATCGCATAGAACCGACGTTGAGAATGCATTTTCACTCCTCAAACAGTTAATGGAACCAGAATCCCACCGCCGAATTACCCCGCGTAGCGCGTTATATCACCCATTCCTCGTGGATCCCTCAGAACCTGGGGATGATGAACTCTTTCCGCACCCGTCTGGTGAAGGTGTCTGTCACAAATATCACTTCAAGGACACAGTCACGGAGGAACATTGCGTACTACTCAACGTTGATGGTCAAGAAAAGGTCAAGAGACTAGTCGCTGGTGATGGTATAGCTATCGGGAGTGCGCCTTGCGAGTACCATAGAAGAGAGTTCGGGTTAGAGAATTAGTAACACAGGCACCGATATATGATTTGCTGTCTTCACCGCAACGTGAAAAAGTGACCACCGCAGGACTCGAACCTGCAACCTTTTGGTACCGTCGGGCAATCGAAGCCAAACGCGCTACCATTGCGCTAGGTAGCCCGACAGCATTAGCCTTTTGTTGGGAATGAACAACTCGATCAACCCTGTTTGGGGACGCGGCGTACCCCTGCTCCTTGCCCTCGGCACTCGCTTGAAAACCATGGCGCTTAACTGGGTGACGATTGTCGACGGCAGACCCTTGCTCTTCCAGGGGGAAGGCTTCATAGAGACGTTCGATGACGTCAAATGCAACCTCACCATCCCAGCAACAGCGTCACCCTCTGGGATACCAGTGGGTGGCGGGCCGAGGAAGCTCGAGGCAGTTGGGACGATGGCTCTGACTGACCAGCGAGTACGGACCAACAATATACGTGCCCTAGTCAGATACGCCATTGACAAACAATTTTTCCCTGTCGGAAAACAGCTTATCTGGACGAACCCCGACGCAAAGTCGACCTTCAAGTCATTGACGATACCCTTGCCCTCAATTCTGTCCTCCAAGTTTGAGCAGCCCATATTCGGGGCAAACTACCTTGTGATAGGCGTGAAACCCACTCCCGATGGTGGTCTGACACACGGAACCACGCTCGAAACCCGGTTCGTCAATACGGGAATGTTCAGGTTCGTGAGCATCCTGGACAAGACTCGCGAGAAGGCGATATTTATGAGGAGGCAGTCGGTGGAAGACGAGGAGCATTTACGTTTGTGATTTTCATCCCTATTGATTATGGTCTGTTCATGAGCACACCCTCACAGCCGAGTATACATCTCCCAGTACGTCGGCGAGTAGACCCGCAACCTATGTGGATCTCCCTCCAGGCTATGATGGTTGAGGAGGGTATTTTCGAGGGTTGGTGAAGTTGGAGGTTTGAACTTAGTGTTGTGAACTCCAAACTCTTTCTTTCTGCAGTTCTTTGGCAATCCTCTAGAACGGTCTCATCATGATCTTCTCGGGTGCACCGAGGTTTGCATGATTAGCATAGTGAAGTCTGGCTTCAACTTCTGTCCATAAACAATGGAATAAACCACCGACGCAAAGTATAACATTGGGGAATGGCCGGTACACGAGCGCAGAGTTATTATATTATCGAGCGTATCTAACAAATAACGGTACGAATGAGTAAACGAGCGAGTAATCGTCAAAGTTTACCGCAATACACAATCCACATCCATGGGTCAGGAAAAGATGTGGATGAAACATGGTCATCGTTGCTACATCCTCAACTAGATATCCCTCCCCTGGCCCTCCCGGGAAAAAAGTCGGGGTACGCCGGCGTCCTCTCGAAGCCCGCTAGGGACACTACGTGATTGCGTAGAATCAATAGTGGCACCAGTTGCCGTCCAAGACATTAGACTTGGGATCAAAGAGCCGAGGGTTGAAGAGGAGAGTCGGGGTGGCTGAGAGTGTGGTATACTCAAATTGTCATCGAAAGCAGTATACGATTCAGGTCTTGGCTCGGATGCGCAGTCGGCTACTGAAGCGTGTGGGAGCACAGAAGTAGATGAATGGGTAACTCCCGAGATCGTATGCGAGGCGACTTGTTTGAAGTTTTGCACTGTTCGACTTAGTGTCCGTAATACCGACGTGCGCTCTGACCAGAGTCCACCTGGGTCAGAGGGACGAGCACTATTCCTGTCCTGGTTCATGAACGTCGAATGAATAGAGGAATCAGAGAGACCGCGTCGCCGAAGGGTATGTTCAACTAGAGGACCAGGAGTATCATGGACCTCCGAGTCTCCGATATCCCGTGCAGAGATAGAGGGTGTATCAAGGATTGCATCCACATCTCGAGACAAGGACATCTTCCGTTGTCTGACTGCGGATCTGGTTGCAGTACCTGTTTCCGCAGGTTCTGTCGTTAGAAATGCAGACTTGACGCGACGGGGTGTGCGAGGTAGTACAATCCAAGGATCTGACGTGTCATCCGGGTGCGGTGCTCCCGCGAAGATATCCATTACACTACGAACGTTGCTTTGTGTCGACTCGGGAAGCTGGGGGAGCGCGCATAGGCTGGGAAGATGACTGTGTGCCCCCTCGTTATCCGGGTGTGCCGAGAATATATTGGTTACTGATTTACCAGCACCAGCACCAGAAAACCCAACATTGACCGTGGTGGCCGAAGCGGCAAGTGCGGGTCCAATCTTCGGCACGGGACGTGATACGCGGGTGTTTCCAGGTTCTCTGCTACTTGGCCGCGGAGGTGTTCGCATAGCGGAGGACATTGGGCTCGCATCATGAGATGAATAACTGAATAGCTTCGAGAATGGTGCCATCCAGCCCACACCAATACCGATCCCGGTCACCTTTCTCTCCTTTTCCATCGCTTCTGCTTTGGCAGGATCAAGGGCCATCTCGCTGATCTTAACTGCAACGGCCGGCTCAAGGATGACATCGTTTAGGGTGACGCGCATCTGGCTCATTTCTTCGAGGATTTCCTTGAATAATTTGAATAGCCCTCGAAGATCCTTCCGCGTACACAACGTGGTCGCTTTATCGTCCTCAAGCCATGCACGGTACTGCGCCCGGAGATGCGACAAGTCCGATAAAATATTACCCACTGTTGTCCGGGAGAGGTGCTTGATGTCTGCACCACGCAGATGCTGGCGTTTAAGGCGGTTCGTGAGCGTGAGGGCGTCAGCTTGTGTCATGCGATGGATAAGAGAATGCATGCGTTCCAAAAGGCTCGACATAGGTGAACCGATGCCATCAAGCAGTGATGAGGAGTCAGAATGCCCGTCGTGGGGGGGTGTGAACAGCTGCTCCATAAACGATGGTGTCGCTTGACCAGTACCATGTAACGCAAGCGTTCGATCGGTCTGTATGGCCTTCGTTGCTTGATTTGGGTTCAGCAACCCTAGGTCATATTCTGGTTCATTATCCGTGTCATGGTTAAGATGGGAAGGTGGGTATCGGGGTAGAGGATGCACGAAATTGGTGTACTTCGATGCCGAAGCCAATAAGGACTCTGCTGGCGAGAGTGGCCTACGGCTAGTCTCGGGGGTCAATGGTTCCTAAGTAGGGAGAATGAGCCGGATCAACGCGAAACGAGTATCACTTACGTATGCACGACGGGATCGTGATTCAACGCTGGACGGTCGCTTCGTGGAGCCAAAACGCTTGAACTCTTGTCAAGCAACACATGAGACCAAAGCGAATGTCCATACCGAGTCTTTAGCGAAGGAAGACGGTCCGCTCGATTCCCGAGAGTGTACCGAAGGAGTCTCGACTAGTCGATAGGTCAACCTTTCCCATACATACTACATGTACGGAAGTCTTACCTCGTATAGGCGGTCCGATCCTCTGTTCCCCCACTTCCCTCTGTAACGCCTGGAGATCCTCACGCGACTCCGTCAATAGCTTGTGCAATTCTCTGTTGTCTGCTTTCAGCATTTCATTGTCTACCACTAGAGACTCGATGACTTTGACGACCTCCGAGTCTTCCTCTGGGGCAGACTTGACAGCATGCTGAAACTAAAGATGAGTGAGAGAGTATAAAAGCAGCCACTGGAAGACAAACGGAAACCTGAAGGCCCTCCAACCTGGAGCGCACGCCCTGTACAAGTGACTCTGAAGATTCCAAACGTTCTAAGTGCTTGATCTCAAGGTCATCTTGCAAGCGGCGAACTTCGGCTTGTAATTTGTCTGAACGATATGGTCAATAAGCACTCCCATTCTGACCATGTGTAGATAAATTCACCTGTACGATCTTTGAGGGCAGTCAGACGCGCCTCTGCGAGTTTCGCCCGATGGGCCTGGCTGTCACGTTCTTGCCGAATGTCATCCATCTCCTGGAGGACTGCGGACAGCCTGGTGTCCAGCCCCACGGTACGTGCATGATGAGCACTCAATCTCGAGACTACACTGCGAGCCTCCTCCAATTCGTGTAACAAGGTCTTATTTGACACCTCGGTAACCTCGTTGTTCAAGAGTGCCTGCGTGAGCCGCTGCATGAGGCAGGTCAGGAGGGCCACACGCGAATCCAAAATGGACGTGGGACAGGCCTTCTCGAGCATTGCATTCTCTTTCAACAACTGAGCCGATCGTACATCTCCTTCAGCCTGGTCTGTTTCGGTGTCACCAGGGGGGCTGTCTTGTGTGGCCTTCCGTAGTGTCGAACTGCTCGGCTGCGTTGGAGTGAGGACACGGCCCCATGAAGCGTACGTGTGAGACCGACCTCGTGCTTGCGTACATATGCCTCATGGCGCTGCAGCAATGCAGACCCAACCTCTGAAAAACGGAGGTAACATACTGGTGCCCTGCTCTGGCATATGAACTTGCCTGCACTAAGGACGAGCCTACTCTCAAGCTTGGACTTGAGAGTGAGCCAGGCCTTGGTGGCTTCGCAGTCTTCGCTCCCACAACAGCAACAGATCTGCCTCTGAGGCTCGGGAGAGGGCACCCTTGAGACGTTGGTCAGAGCGAGCGTGAGGTCGTCGATGGTGCTTGTCGCATGGTCGAGGCTGCTGGTCAACGGGGAATCTGGGGTAGCGGTGTGGTAGCCTGGGGGCATCGAGAATGGGGGCAGAGCTCACAAGGAAGGGACAGGGTCAAGTGGGCCAATGCATCATTGACAATACAAGCAGCCGTGTGAATTACCGGATACGGTAATCAACCAGAACAAGATCAGATTAGCAGAACACGCTAGTGTAACCATGCACAAAAAAAACATGACGACTGCCAGGATCATTCCAACCCAACAATTTTGAGCACGAGCTCCGAAATCCATGCGGCAATCCTACTCCACTGGCTCTTGTTTGGTGCCAGAAATTGGAAGCTCGTTGCCAGTCCCTCCATGTTCAGCTCTTCTAGTTGTTTCTTCAAGCCTCCACCCGCCTCGTCGACAGTGCTCAGCGTGGACATCGATCCCCCTTGCACCGCCAAAGCACGTAGAGGATCCTGCGAGAGGCGAAAGATGTTCGACACGGCCCTGATGATTGACGCGTTGCCCGAGACGGCGAACGTTTCCTTGATCTTGTCCTGTAGTGTGTCATAGCTGTGGTGCGAAGGAATGAGGCAAACGCGGACGGTCAGAGAAAAACCGCCCTACATCACATGCAATAGCTCCGGATACACGATGCTAACGTCTAAGAGGATGTTATACAACATCTCCGTTTCCGCGTCGTCGCCTTGAGCAGTCGTGAGCATGGCAGTAGCGAAGGAAGCCACGAGCAACGCTGCCGTGCTATCTATGATTGGAAGCATGTCAACCTCGACACGTGGGACAAAATCACTGTCGTGCGACGGTCTTGCAGCAGGAGCAAACTCTTCTGCGCGACAATCTTGCAAAAGCTTCAGGTATGACTCGCGACTTGTGGAGAATGGGATTAAAGCAACAAAATAGCCTAGTGCATCGGGGGACAATACATATGCTGCATCTTCGGGAGGTTGCTCGCCACAGCGCACAGCGACGGAAAGCAAACTTCTGAGGACAGTTTCCGCAGAAGATTTGAGCTGACTGTGACGAACGCCCTTGAAAATGATAGAGGCCAAAGAGAAGGAAAAACTAGACTCGAATGATAGGCACAATAGGCGATCCAGTTGGCACACCGTATCCTCGAGCGGCGCGCGGCCATCTAAGAGGACATGGGGTATTGTATTTTCAATGAATGCACCATGCAGCTCGAGCGTTTCCATCGTCGCCCGCAAGAGGTCTGCCGCTTCAGCATATATGGAAGTATAGCTGGACTGAAGGAGGGCAACCGCAAGCCAGAATACCTGGCACAGGTACCGTGATCCTTCTGGTAACGAAGGAACGACCTTGCATATGCATCGAAGCATACAAACCACAGCTATCGTGTCCGTCTCGGTAGACTGACCCAAGGCAGTCTTGAACGCTACGAGCATTTGATAAACGAGATCATCGTCCACGTCCGATGTTGCCAGTGTGCCAAGCACAAGGAACGCCCTCGCTTGTATCGCTGTTGGGAGCTGAAAAGCTGTCGAGGTAGCCAAGCTCATCCATCGCGCTCTCCAAACATTTAAAACCCCTGAAACACAGATCAAATTCAGTGAACGCACACGCGGATTTGTTCTTACCTTTTGAGCCTGCTGTAATTTCGACGGTCCTAACGAGCAGTCGTGTCAAAGCTTCTTGGGAGTCAATCATGGCCTTGTCACTTGGTGGATCGTAGTTAGAGTACTCGCTTGTGCTAGATTGGCGGGTAAGACCGAATAATTGGAGGCTCTCGATAGTGATGAGCTCATCCATTAGTGCGCGCAGATCTGGTCCACATGCGTCCTCCGTCCTGGCGAGCAAAAGTGATTGCAAGAAGTTCATGATTATACCGTAAACGGACTTTCGCACTAGCGTTTGTCCAGTCCCAGCGACAAGGGTGACAATGTGACAAATATCGGGAACATACAACTGGTCAAATGCTGCCTGTTTTGAGTGGTTACTGGCAATGAGAGCAAATCGGGTCAGCGTAGCGATTTCGTTCCAATGGACATTTTCAGGTAAGGTCCTCGAAGGTTTGAGGGACGTCTTCCCGAGGACTCTTCGTAACTTGGAAAAAATCTTCCCCCGCACGTTAATGGAGGCGAGCGCAGCAGCAGTTCGGGCAATCGTTTCACACCTACGTGAACCAATGCCACCGTCTGCTGCGGCGCGGATCAATTCATCCAAAACTACATTCGCGATCATCGGATCTAGTTTCCCAATTTCGACCCAAACATACTTGTGGATCATGGAAGAAACCTGGTATGGCGCGTCGGAATCGTCAAGAATATGTACGAATTGAACTGTACACACTTCTGAATCCGCTATCGTCAAGTCTATTAACGTGCGGATACAATCTCGCAGTCGTGCGCCAGAATGCTCGTACAAGGGGTTTGAAGGATTGCAGAAATGAGCCAAGTTTCTGACCCAGGGACTCATGTACTGGAGACAATTGATGCGCTGCGCAACACTAGCCTTGTCCATCCCGGTAGAAATCACAGACAAGAAATCCAGAGTGAGCTTCGGAGCGAATCCGGCAAGTCGGTCACTAAGACTTGTGACAAAGGTAGAAATATCACCAGGGATAATGCCGGCTGGCAAAGTGTCCGGATCAAAACAACTATCAGGAATAGCACAACCAGACTCACCTTTAGACGCGATGATCGGGTTCCTGTCATAATCAAGATATGAACAGATCGCACCGAGAAGGTCATACGCAGCACCGCGAAGTTCTTCATGATCCGAGTTAATATTGATCATACCGACGTGTAGAAGGGTTGCAGTAATGTTAGAGAATCTTGGAAACCTCTCGGCACGGAGAACCTGGTCATCACGAAGTTGGGACTTCGCAGATCTGATTGCCTACCAGGAGTATAGTGAGCCTCGGGGGGTCGTGCTGTTAAGACTTTACCTTGACAATGATGTCACGATGCGGCGAGGAGAAATAAGATATCACCCCCTGCCTGCTCAGCCTTATGATAAATTCGTGTGGATCGAGGCCAGTCGAGACATTGTACGCATCGCTGACGTCAGCCAATGGTATAATTTCGGTCGATTTGCATGAGAGAGAAGGTGAAATAACTGCCGCTCGAATCTGCTCGGAGGGTTAGACGTATCGAACCATCAGGGCTGAACTTGCGGACCGAAGTTATACGGATGTGAGTAAGCGCAACCTGTATGTTGACTGGCATACGTATGTCGTGGGCATGTCTCATTGTTACCTCAGTGAAGACTGTGTTACTTTCGTGCTCCAGGGTTGCTGTGTTCCATGTCACGACAAAGCCTGCAGCGATAGTCCGGTACTCACTTGGGTACTCCAAAGCAGGCAGGCATGACTGGGGGACATATTGCAGAAGTTCGGTGACTGAAGAACATGCCTTGATGCCGTTTGAGAGGATGGTGCCTGCCCATGATCAGTCTCACGAACGCATCGCCTGCTCAAGGGAATACGAACCTGCAGATATGTTATACATTCGTCTCAGGTAACGCTGGGTCAACGAGTTGGCGTTCAAAAAGTAACCGTTCATGAACCGCTGGCGGACATCAGAAGGTATAAGTTGGGAACACGTTTTCAACCATTGAACGGGGATCTCAGATGTGGATGTGAACGAAGTGCAGTCCAGGATGATCTCATAATGTCTTTGTCCGTATTCGGTACTCGTCAACGTCTAATAGCACAAGATCAAGAGTACGCAGGTCCAAAGGTGCTGCAGACTCACCTTCAAAATATAATACATCAGAAGCTCTATGTCGAGAGCTTCCACGTCTATTTTGCATACACGCAAGACGAAGACGGGAGGCACATCCTTGAAAAAACATCAGCCATGTCTGTCGTTATATACGTTAACAACTTACTTCCGCAATATCTGCGGACACAAATATGTCTCGAACGGATTCAATACTACGATGAGAGCAACGATTCATCAGGTCAAGAAATTCTCGGTGCTCCGAACTTCGGAGAGTCGAAAGACGCGGGACTTCAGGAGCTTCCTGGAGCTCAACGAGAAGATTGCATAGCTGGTCCCATGCGCGTTTGGCGCCCATCGTCACCGAATCATCTTCGTTATTGGGTTTCACGTAGCTAAGCAGCTCCTTGCCGATCTTGTCTGCATGTTTATCGAGAAAACGATGCAATACTATCGTATCTGTGTCGTCTGCAGTGGTACCCAACCATTCGCCACCATCTTCGTCAGTAGTAGTTGCAGAGTATTTCTACACACGTGGGGCTGTTAGATTCGTGCACGCAAAACGTCAGAATTGCTCACATTAACTTCGCTGAGGAATCGTGTGACGTTGGTGATGTTCGCCTTCAAAAACTCATTCAGGCAAACCATGTGCGCTTCCTTCGCAAAGAAAATATTGTTGGCCAGATTTTGCATAACCTTAGCGATGATCATAAGGCCTCGACGAATGACTCCGTCGTCTTTGGGCACCTCAACATCGACTATTTCTGGGGCGACGATAGCAGGAGAAATGAAACTTGGACGGAAATAAATCAGTATTTCTGGGTACCGTTAGGATAGTACCCACCGAAGGAATATGAAAGCACCCAGAGCAGCGAATTTCGATTCAGGCCAAACTTGATAACTGTCGAGTGTGAGATGTCATGGTGTTAGTCAGACATCGACTCTTACACTGCTTTCGCCAGGTGAGCACAAACTTCACGAAGCATCCTTTAGGGAAATATGTAAAACGGCTTCGGGGTATCGGGGGAACGCTTACGGCGGGAGGGCGGGCACTGAGGAACCTATGATCTCAAGGAAAGACGACGCAATGAACTCAACATCTCGCTGATTTTGTTCCAACTTATGCTTGGGCGTTTTTGCTGGATCCAGATCGTAGGCATGACCAGGAGGCATGGACGCCATGGTCTTGATCAAAGGTAGGATAAGGCTGCGTAGATAATTATAACCATGTATCCTGGCGAAGGCAGACAAGAATCTTGTGCAGGTCGAGTTACTTCGGAACAGGTCCGCATCACTGGCTGTACACAATGTCGGTTTACACAAATCTCGTGAAGTGAGACATTACCAGTGTGTGCTATCTCACGATCGATCATGGTCTTGAGTAATGCCACCAAGGATGCTCGAGTGTCGAAAATATTCATGAGTACAGAGATCATCATGTCAACCTCGTTGGTCGGACAGCATTCGCATATGACCATGGCAAGGACCATCTAAGTATGCATAAGCAGGACACTCGTGACAATGCAGACATTCATACATCAGACCCTTTAACTAGCTGCAAAGAAACGTCAAATCATGTTCGCGCATCGTAACAAGTGATTATACCTCTCGTAGTTGATTCCGGCGAGCTTGCAGCTCCGGATTACGTTGAGGCTCGAATTTCGTGCCCTTATCCAATACTCGAGCAAAGACGTGAATAAATATCGTCCGTTTTCTTGGATCTGAATCATAAGCCAAAGTGATACAATGCTTCACGCCATTCTCAGAGTTGGCAACTACTAGATGGGAGAGCCCGGTTATGACCAGTTCCCGGACGTCTGCTTCTTTCTGAGATGTTAACGTTCCCTTTGTGATGGTGAATAAAGTAGCAATTATCGTGAGACGTGTGCGTTACCTTGTGCATCGAAGGGACGTCAGAGGTCGAGTCAGAGATCTGGGATTATAATGAGGAAAGATGAGGGGGGAGGAAAAGAGAAAAAGAGACGCACAGGTTGCTCTGAATTGCAGATATCCAGTGCTCTCAGAAGTACATGAGAATACCTGATGAATAGGCGTGAGACTGCATGGCTCGAGTCGTCGCCATCGTGGGGAACACCGTTATCAATGGATTGTAACGTAAGTCGATCGAGAAGCTGCACAGCCGTCCGCAAAACAAACATGTTGATGTCATATTGAAGTTGGATAACATCAATTTCCACATTCTGAAAGAGGTCTGCTCAGACATGGTCCCATATCCTACGATGAAGAACTCGCCGACAACGGATCTTGGAACCATTCCATAATCGTGTCCAAAATTCGGTTTCGGAACAGGTCGTCTCTGCGGAGCGTTAGAGCGTCGGTACGCTCACAAACGCTGCAAACCAGGCTGCAAAACTTGACGCGAATACGATACGAAGCCGGATCATGGAACCTGGAAATGAACTCGACAAGGACATGAAGCAGTGATCCAAGGTCAATGCTCAAGGCCTCGTCAGGTGGCATCTGTGCACTGTCAACGAGAGATTTCAAAACCGATGTGAGCTTTAAAGATAATCAGTATCCAAGTAATTAACTGGATCAAAGGCGCATAACTGACTTGCTCGAGAAATAGACCATATTCATCCTTGAATTCTGAGCCAGCGCCTTCAGTAATGTTTCGCGTGATTCTGATGGAGAATCACTCAGGTAGAACAGTAGCGAAGGCCAGCGGGCTTACTCATCAAGGTGCTTGAACAATCTCGCGAAGAGGCGAGGACTAAGTTCTGAACCCAACGCCTCCTTTGCTACCTCTCGCACACGAATGGTGTCGTCGACGAGCGCCGCCGTCAGGAATTCAATGAAGATATTGACTAATTCGCCGGGGTCTCTCAAAATGCGCATCTCATCAGGAAGAAACTCCGCTGGAATAACTGCAGTCAAAGCACCCGGCTCATGTTCGTCCTGAACGGTAGCACCACCGAATGCAGCCAAAAAAAGTGTAAGGTTCCGCCATTGAAAGAATTTCTCCTGTTTCGGTTATCAGTATGATTTTTTCCGAGTCAAAACAGCACCTCGCACCTCAAGCAACAAACTTTGCTCCTGCTTGCTTAAATATATCTCGTCAAAAGCGGCAATGGAAGCAAGAGGGTTTGGAACGACGAATTCTGATAGCGCGCTCCATCTCCAGAAGCACTCTTCCCAAACAGCGATGTTGATCGGGGAAGTGTAGGCCACCAGGCGCAGTAACTTTCGTACGCGTTTTTGCTCTCGGACGCGACCTTGCCCCATGTCAGCCAGCGTTGGGTTGAGGCCGAGCGTAAACTCACCAACGATGATAACACTTGGGTCGCCTAATTGTTCGTATATCGGATTTCGTTTTGACCGTTCCTCCTCTGTTAGGCCCATATTTACCGGGGCGTCGGGATGACGTTCGGCTTGTGCGATAAGACGAAGACCTTGTGCTGCGAGTTGGGAGACCTCGCTGTTCACGGAAGTAAGTGAGACAAGGAAGGATATTTCACTGAGAGCAAATGCTGGGACACGGTCAGGATTAAATTGTAGCCGTTTTGCATGGTCACCCTATCCATCACATAAATAATCCGTGTCCAGGGGGAGCGATGGCAAACACACCTGGCTCTTTCTGTGGTACGTCTCCATAACCTGATGACACACAGACATCCAAAGTCTTTGGCTGTCGGGCTCAAGTCTGGTCATGAGAAGCTTCTTCGACTGACACAGGAGCGCGATGGCCCTGTAAATACATCGAGTCGGGAGTGTAGGAGCAACGACGTATCACTCACAGGCTTTGCCTCAGTCGATCTTCAAAGTAAGCGTAATCGGGGTCCTGGGGAGACATTCGGAAGAACATGTCTACGAGGCACTTAAAGGTCGTTGCTGCAGAAATCTTGACTGAAGTGTCTGCTTCAGAATCCCAAATGCGCGTGAATGTGATGCTCCACTGAAGGGAGTCTTCCTCATCCATGGGGAGCTTAGAGAAGCTAAAGTCCGCACGCCAAAGAGCTAGAATTGCCAATAGTAAAAGGTCCTTGTCCGTCAAGGTTTCCGACGTGAAACGTTTGGCTTTGGGACGGGTTGCTGCTCTTCTGATGTTCCCGTTCGCGTCAATTTCACTGCGGCGCATCGAGGCAGTCTAGCCGTACATGTGAGCAGTGACGATACGAGGAAGCCAAATTGACGATACCTCATAGATCCTTCTGGATCTTAATGCAATAATTCTGCGTAGGTTCTCCATGGATGGCTGCCACGGGAGCCGGGCTGCCTAGAAAATAATATCAAACTTTATCAACATCAGTTTCATAGGAAATACCTCTGAGGCAAGGATCGATGCGGCCTTGATAGCACAAATCTTGATAGCGTCTGCCCGCTCGGGTTCCAAACACGCTACGAAAAGGGAAACTGATTCATCGTCTGGGAGGAACCGGAACACTACTACGAGCGCTTCGGCATATGTCCCAATGTCAATTTCATCAAACGATTCCCAGAATGGCTTTTGCTTCACGCCAGCCAGTATAGCCATCTACGAGTCTATGAGTGGTATACACTGCATTCTTATGCTGCATGTCGTACCTTGATCTCGTGTGCAATATCCGTGGCAAGGTGTCTCAGTGGTAACTCACCCTCTGGGGAGATCCTGAAGCCTGCGCGACACATGTCGATAGCACAGACAAACGCTACATCCGACAATTTTGAATGGGTGTTCACATGACGGACAAGGTCTTCCACAAACCGAACATCCTGCTGTGCTCGGTGTGTAAACGCTGCAGAACAACAAACAGGTAAAGTTACCTTTCGATGAGAGGAAGACTTTTGAAGCTGCATGAAATTTACGGTGCGGGAATAGGTGTCGATTTGATAATCGGTTGTCAGTCGATCAGTCCACAACGAAGAAAGGATGGTGAGGGTAGGCCAGAGGGCACGTTCCCGACCAGGTTCATTGGCGATGTAAAGGAGGTCAAAGACCCGCTCTGGAGATCCTTCAAGTTTTCCTCGCGTACGGACAGCCTCGTTGTATTCCTGAGGATAGAGTTCTACCCAGTTCCACAAGGCCATGCGAAGGGGGATTGCAACGGCTGCCTGGGCTTGTTTCTTCATGTTTACGAGAAGAGAGGATAGCTCGTGAAGAACCTGAACAAGACGTGGCCTGTCCATCGCACTGTGAGTCATGAGCAGTAAGTCGACAGTATCTGGATTGTCTTCAGCCGTGCTGGCAAGATAGTGGATTTTCGTGCGAATGCGATGAAAAACGACCATCCAATTTGAAGCAGATAAGCAGTACACTATGCGACCGGCAAACTTGCTTATGAGGATATTGAGGGCCATTGTCGATTTGACAAGCGCCATGTGAGTACGCTCGAAATGAAACGCACGGTTAAGCTGGCCCTGCCTGGAAGCTGTGCCAAAGGACTGGAAGGAAGTAGCGGAGGACTTGAATCTAAGGAACGGCTTTGAGGCTTGTGAGATATGGGGAGGAAGCGGGGGACCGCCGTATGCGTCGTCATCCGGAATTGGGGTAGGTATGTCGACGGACTCGAAATCGTGGAGGGGAGCATCAGGGACGAGGTTGGAGGAAGACATGAGTCGACTTTCTGGGGCGGCAGTTTGTCGAAGATAGAGGACCATGACGCTGAGGACATAGCGCGCACAGTTGTCATCGAGGGGCTCTATCTCTACCCAAGGAAGAGGGGGGGTCGAGGATGCGAAATCCGAGGATGATTTGTGAGAGCTTCTAGCGTGCCACGTGCCGGATGGAGGGATAGGAGCGTTGGTGCTTGCAAGCGTCTGCTCGGAGACAGAGCTCGGCTTGCTCGAGCGTGAGGCTGACCGGGGATGATCTTCCTGGCGAGAGGATGATCTAGAGGACATGGCGACGGACAAGATCTTGAGAATGAAGAGCTGTGACTGAAGGGCCTCTGTGGTCATGGTACCGGCCGTGTCGATTTGCTGTTCGGAGGCGTGGGTGAGAAAGGGCGGTGGAGGAAGAGGTGACGGACCTTTGCGAGTCGCTCGAGGAGCTCGCTAAGGGACCAAGCGATGATGTCGAGGGAGTCATGGGCGAGCTCGACGAGGGCATCGACGGCACCTTGGGTAGCGGGATCGCCTTCGAGCATGTCGAGGGCGAGGCCAGAGTTGACGGGGAGCTACGGGGTGTGTGGGGAGGGAGGAGACGCGTGGAGAACGAGACGGACCTTGTTCTTGATTCTGTTGATGAGTGCCTGCACGTTTTTCTGCTGGGGAGTTGCGGAGGCGGCAGAGTAGGCGACGGAGGGGGGGTGGGCGAGGCCGTTGCCGGGGCCGTGGTGGGAATCGTTGCTTCGGTGGGCCCTCGCGGAGGGACCAGCGGACGCGGACGGTCTGCGGATCGGCATGGCTGCAGAGAGACCCGCGTGGACTGGGTCGTCCGTGGGTGAGATGCTTATGTAATAGACATGACTGAGGTTGAATTTGGACAGACGACGACCCGGCGCGACGACGGACGCTCGGGCGGGCGGGCTGCGGGCGGGGCGGGCGACGGGCGGGCGGGCGGGCGGCGTCGACGGCGGGACAGAGCGCGCGTGCGGGGTGGGGCTGGGGATTACACAGCCACAGGGGGACCCATATGGACCCACAAAAGGCAAGGTACGACTGCGACGAGTCGGGTGCACACGACGTCGATCCCGGCCAGACGATGGCTCCATTGTCTCCCATTCCGGGCGAATAGCGGTGCGTGTCCTCGCTATTGTGCGCTGAATCAAGGCATCCCCGCGGACGGCCTGCCCGGGCATGCCCACCCAGCACGGCCGCCCGCACCGTGCTGGACGACGACCCCCGGTGGGGACGTGCAGGCCTTGTCAGACAGCCTGCGGTTGTTTCCCAACTCCGACAACCCACTCTCCGCGAGGGCGGTATATTGTCTCCAATCGATCTTATTTTTTTTTCTTGCCAGGTCCCCTCTTCTCTTCCTCCTCCCCGGCCTCCTCTTATCTTAGCCCCGTCTAAATCGCCCCATCTCGTTCGCATCGCATCGCATTGCTGTCGCCCTTTCTCTGTTTCTCTTCTCCCTCTTCCCACTCGCTTTCGTGCACCAGTTACTCCTCGTTTCTTGATTCATTGATTTCAAAGAGGACCCTCTCATGTCCCCCCTCGGCCCCCACGATCCCTCTCGTCCCTCCGGCCCCCCAAACCCTCGGCCCCCTCCCGACGTCGATCCCAGCACCCTTGCTCGGTATCATCCCCCCCTGCCTGCCGGCCACGCTGTGCCGCTCGATCGATGCTTTTCGCACACCCTCGCCGGACATCCCACCAGTTCGGCAAATCCTCACGGAATGCATATCCACGACAAGGAATTCAGCTCTCCCCCAACCCAAGCCGACGGTTGGTTCGCCTTCTCCAACAGACACCCCCCCACTTTCTCCCATCTCTCTTCTTCCAACCACCACCGTTCCCCCCCTGTGCCTACTTCCCCCGCCCTCCTCTCCGCCCCCCCGGCCTATCATAGCCCTCCCTCAGACATCGACCACGACCTTTCACTCCTACATCACCCCATCCATACTGCTCGCGACCATCACTCCGCCGTATCAGGTACGCCTGCCTCGCCGTCCCACCCCAACTCTCTCCTCCTCCTTTCCACTCTCTGGTGGTCCGACCTCGAACCCTGGATGGACGAGGAATACGCAAAACAGGTTTGCGGCTTGATGGGTTGGGACCCTGTCAGCATCAGGGTACCCAATGGCCCCCCTGATAGTGCCGGTCAACCAGCCAACAACCCGGGATACTGCTTCCTCACCTTCCCTTCCCCTTCTGTTGCCGCATCGGTACTCAGCCAGGTCAACGGCAACGGCAACACTCACTCCGTAACAATGCCCAACTCGAGCAAGCCCTTTGTGCTCAACTGGGCTTCCTCCATCCCTAGCTCCATCGCCTCTGCCCTTTCCAGCCCTGGTTTGGTCATTTCTCCCGCACAACAACAGTACCCAAAGGAGTACAGTATCTTTGTCGGCGACCTTGCACCTGAAACGTCCAACTCCGATCTGGTGGCCGTATTCCGGAACCCAGTGCTGGGTTTACGGAATGACCGTGAACCCAAATTCATCCGCCCCTTTCTCAGCTGTAAGAGCGCCAAGATCATGCTTGATCCAATTACTGGGGTGTCCAGGGGATATGGCTTTGTCAGGTGAGTAGCATATGTTACCCTTATCTCCCTGTAGACAAAGTCGTCCACTGCAGATTCACAGATGAGGCAGACCAACAGCGTGCTCTCATTGAGATGCACGGCCTGTACTGCCTTTCTCGCCCAAGTGCGTTACTTTGCTTGTTGGAGCCGGGCCCTGACCCCTGACTCTTTGGTCCCCCAGTGCGTATCTCCCCTGCAACGGCAAAATTCAAACCACACCAGGTTTCGTTGGACCTTCCTTTGGTGCAGTTCCCCGTAAATTCCCGTGCAGTTGATTCAAGAGGTAGCAGCCTGACAGTGTCGATCCCGTTGCCGAACAATAATCAAACAAGGAGTGTCTCCTCCCCGGTAGCCTCTTCGAGGAGCGGTGGTGGTCCCACTTCCTCCGCGACTCCGGTTGGGACGTCTGGTTCTGGATCGTCGCTCACTACGAGTGGCTCGGGATCTGTTCCTTCTCTTGGCTCTGCGTCAAGTACTAGCGTCTCATCTGGTGCCCTTACTCCCGCGTCTTCGGATGACATGGCCAAGCTTGCTCCAAGCTTGCTAGCGCCGGTCACGCAACAATATGGCGCCGCAACCAAGGGAAACAATGTTGCCGGTATTTCATCGATTACCTCAGGTGTTGCACAAGACTCTCATGAGGGTGCATTGCCACGTTACATGATCTCAGAAGAATCGTGGAAACATCACGCTCAAGCACGCGCAATTCTTGGGAACCTCATTGGACCTAATGGCGAACAGCTCACTTCGACGGACCCGTACAATACGACAGTGTTTGTTGGCGGCTTGTCCCCTCTCATCTCTGAAGAGACATTGCGAACATTCTTTGCACCGTTTGGCGATATCCACTATGTGGGGCAATCCATTACTTGTCTCCCTTCCGTCCGCTCATGTGGCCTGTGTACAGGTCAAAGTCCCCGTCGGGAAGCACTGTGGCTTCGTGCAGTTTGTTCGCAAGGCGGACGCAGAAAAGGCTATTGAAAAGATGCAGGGTTTCCCAATTGGAGGTAGCAGGATTCGCTTAAGCTGGGGCAGGAGTCAATGTATGTTTCCATTTTCTCATGTTGTCGTTCTGATGAATTATGTTCTCAGACAAAGCAGCTCAGGCGGCGGCACAGGCGGCACAGGCGGCCGCTTTCCAGGCACAGTTGCAAGCACAATTGCAAGCACAACTAGCTTCAGCCCAGGTGTCCTTGTCACCGGAACAGGCTCTTCAACTCCTACAAAAACTGGGTGTTGATGGGATGGATGTAGTTGGCGGTCCTGATACACCAGCGATGGTTGAATCCGGCTGCGGAGGGAGCGCAGCATCCGATGAAAAGTTTCGGACGTCTTTGATGGACCAGATCTGCGGCGATACTCACTCGCCGTACGATACTTGTCCATCCTCACTCCCAGTCCGATCACCAGCAGGTCCGGAAACGACAAATCTGCATCATCACATCGGGTCGCAGTTTCACTCGTCGTTCTCACCTTTCTCACCCGATCCCAATGCTTACATGCTTAATGGTCGAAAAAGGGGATCGGTTGACGCGGTAGCTGCAAACTTGTCTTCACAGACGTTGAATTCCCTCCCTCCCAAGTTTGATTCGGGTGGCTGTCACCAATATGGCGTTTACTTCGATGGCCCAATTCGGTCGGTTGAACCCAGTCGTTCCAGCTCCCGCCAAGAGCCAGGCTCTCGACCGGTATCGAGTCAGACTTCTTCTCAGGGGTACTCTAGCCGATACGATGCTCATGAGGAGCAAGATTCTATTCACGACCTTAACGGTACGCTAGCGAGTCTAAACTTGGACACCAGGAGCCCATGGAGACCCGCGGGGAAACCCACCGAGCCCAACGCTTCTTGCTGAACAGTTCGACACTATCTCATCCAATTATCTAAAGTTTCTCCTCGTGTTCCATCTTGACTTCGTTTTATAGCCACTTTTGGTTCCCTTTGAGAGTGCTAACTCCGTCTTTCGAGTCCACTCTACCCAGTTTTCTGGTGGGACCTACAAACTAATTATTCACACATCGGATTATCTATTGGGCTTTGCTCTTGTTACCCTGATCGCTCTCGACATGCGCACTCGTATACAACGTTTTGTCTTGTCTCTTGTCGTCAGTTTATTTCGTTTGTTCTTGTTTTGTGTCACTGCAGCCCTTTCCCCTCGGGTAGAGCGCCTGCAATCAAGCGACTCGATGTTTCTTGGCCAGCTGTATTTTCTCCCGTTGCCTAGGTAGTATCCATGCCAGCCTTGCCTTGAATTGTTAGAGAAAAGACAATGAATTCCAAACTAAGTATATCTGTTGGTACGGTAAGTCATGACAAGAAAAGGCGAGATGCCTCAGATGTGCGGTGGTCACGTGCACATGGTAAAAAATACAACCTAGAATGACCACAAAATACGAGTAGATCCGCAGGAAGAGGTAGGGAGACATGATCATGACAAGAATACGACGGAGGGAATGAAATAGAGGATGGCCATGCAGTTGCATGGCTTACACGTTCGAAACGCTATTCAAAATAGCAGCGCGACCAGCTGCACCGAGACCTTCGCCTGGCTCGTCCCCAAGGACGGCGGCCGACCCGGAAGGAATCTGGCTATTGGCTGTCAATTGGCCGGCGATGTCACTCTGAAGCTGCATTGGCACGAAGACGACCTTGCTGTTCGCGGACCGCGCCATCTGCTGCAGTGCCTCTAGCTGACGGATCTGCATAGCGGCAGGAGAAGCCAAGATGTCGGCGGCTTGACGCATCAAACGAGCAGAATCGACCTCGGCGCGCGCGGCGATGACCTTGGACTCTCCAATGCGCTTTTGCTGGGCAGCAGAGGACAGCGAGGCGGAGATCTCGGGGCTAAAGATGATGTCTTTGATGAGGATACCCTCGATGGCAACACCCCACTTGTCGGCCACATCGCCGACGATCTCTGCGATTTCAAAAGCGATCGCCTCGCGCTCGGTGACGACGCTCTGGACGGCGCGGGCACCGACGACGTGACGCAGGGTCGTCTGGGCACGTTCGACGAGCGCTTGGCGAAGGTCACTGATGCCAAACGCAGCGCGGTACGGGTTCGTGATCTGGAAGTAGATCACGGAATCACTGTTTACAGCATTAGAACGGAACACACGACGGAGCCACGGCGGGAGACAGACATTTCGACATTGACATTGTCACGCGTGATAACGGTCTGCCTGCCAATGGGACTGATTTGTATCTTGACATCCACGATTCGCAAGGATTCCGTGCAGACGTTGACCTGGACGAGACCCGGATCGACGGACTTGTAAAATTGGCCAAAGCGTGTGACCAAGCCGACGGAACCTTTGATTTGTATGAGACGAAATCGGGGCGATGAGGAAAGACGCGGTTTACCCTGTTGGACGTTACGGAAGGGATTCGGACACGGGCAGCATGGAATAGCGCCCAAGAACCCCACGACGCTGCCAAGACCTTGAAGAAGGGACCCATAAACACCATGGGTCACCTAGATGGGCCGTGAACGGTGAGCACCGGACGTGGCAAAGAGCGGGCGTACCTCGCCAGTTCCCAGATCCTGGGCATACGACGGCTTGGCCACGCCGTCAGCAAGCCCGAGGGTGTGAGTGCGATGGGCTCACCTGCATCTCGCTGCGCTTGAGAGGCTGGACATTGATCATGTGGGTCTTGCCGACTGCGATGTGACGCTTGGAGGGGCCGTGGTCCTCTGTGACTGGGGAGGATGAGCACCGGGCTGTGTCGAGCGCGGGGACGTACCGTGAGGAGCGTCGTGGTCGACGACGTTGCCGCCGGACGAGGACGGGGAGGGGATGCGGTCCTTGCGGTCGACGTCTGGGCCGTTGATGTTGGACATGTCGCTGCTCGGTGGACGCTCGACGCCGGCTTTATGTCAGGGACGGCGGGCACTGCTACGACGTTCCTGTAGCCGCAGCAAATCACGCGTCTCGTCAGGGACGCGGAGGCTGTGCTCCTCGGGCATGGACCACCAGCACTGGCTGATCAAGGCAGAGCCCGAGTCGCGCATCGTCAAGGGCAGCGACGTCAAGGCATGTCCCCCGCACGTCGCCCTGCATCCCCCGCAGACCGTCTCTGCGCAACAGTTTAGCATCGACGACCTCGAGTCCGCCGGATCCACCCCATGGGAGGGCGTTCGCAACTACGAAGCAAGAAACCTCATGAAGGAGATGGCCCTCGGAGACAAGGTCAGCCCGCACCCTGCGCACGGTCTCCTTCACGACGGTGCCCACAGATTCTGTTCTACCACTCCAACTGCAAGAGCCCAGGTCAGTCCACTCGCGTGCAAACACCACCCAAGCCGTCTCACACGACACGCTAGGCATCGCCGGCTTTGCCGAGGTGTGCTGCGCATCGGATCTCCATAGTCCCATGCTCACACAGCTGCTTTAGGTCTCCAGAGAGGCCTATCCCGATTGTATGCGCTGCCAAATTCTGGAATTCCATTGCCGTTGCTCACCAGCCGATGGACAGACACCGCATTCGACAGGTGTGTGCAGCATCTCATCCTGTTCCTTCCGACAAGCAATCACGGTCCCCAGCGCGCATCCGTACTTTGACGAGGTGAGGGCTCTGTGCGATCACCCGCAGCCGCTCACCGCACCGTCACATCGCCAGAAATCGGACAAGGACAACCCCCGATGGTTTATGGTGGACGCAACGTTTGTCACACGGGCACGGCACTTTGTCCCGTTATCCCTGCTTCGCCACCTGGCCGGTCTTTCCTCCGCCCAGCTTCCTGACACGCTCCGTTATGTGGGGGAGGACGGTATAAGTGCAATCAAAGGTGTCGTGTCCAGCAGCCCTCGCACCATCGTCGCCGAGTTCCTGACACCGGCATCCCAAAGCCATGCCTCTGATCACCCGTGGCCGCCTCAGCGTGCAAAGGGTGTCTGCAGAATGCTGGGACGTCATCCATACTATGGCCGCCAAAGGTGGCTGGGACCATGTTTCCTTTGAGAGCAAGGTAGCCAAGGCCCATCGCCTTGATGGCGAAGCGCGGCCATCTACCGGCCGTCAGACAGGAAATCATTTGATGCGGAGGAAAAGGACGGCATCAGCTTGCACCTCTCCAGTAGACGAGGGGCAGGGTCCAGCGCCTCGCCGCAAGTCCTCGCGGAGGAAAAAGTAGACAGCATGTAGTCTAGAGCTGTCCCGAATGTCAGCGAGGGCGCCCGCGCTGTGGGGCAGATTGATTATCGAGATGGTGAGAACGCGCGAAACAGCATTCGGACACGCGCCTTGCCATTTTCCCACCTCTCTCCCTCAGAGCCAGACCACGCTGGCTGGCCTCGGCGTGCGTGGCAGTCCCTCCGTCGACCAGTCTTGTTGTTAACCACGTATTACCTCCCAGATGTCTTTCTTTGCTTTTGTCGTGAGGCCCTTGGCCTACATCTCTCTTCCCGTTCTCTTATTCCGTTCCATCGCGAGCACGTCTCCGGTCGGTCGTTATTACTGGCGGGTCAGCATCTTCTTGGGTAGTCTGGCCGTCGTGTCAGCATGGGGAATCGTCGTGGCAGTCGGCATGACCCTCGTTGGTCGCCGGCACGACGTCAATCATGTCGTCGCACGGACCTTCTATACCTTGGTTAGTCACGTACTCGATCTCAAGGTCGAGGTCGAGGGCGAGGAATATCTGCAAACCAGACCTGCTGTCTTGGTTGGGAATCACCAGAGCATGCTTGACATTTTGTACCTGGCGAGGCAAGTGCCCTCTTTCTAAAGAGATCCATTGTCGTTTCTCAACGATGTTGGTGGCTGGGTTGACGTTGGCACAGAATGTTTCCCCCAAAGGCGTCCATCATGGCTAAGCGGGAGCTCCAGTGGTCGCCTCTCGGTCCATGGATGTACATGTCCGGTGCGATTTTCATTGATCGCGGAAACAGTGCAAATGCACACAAATCCTTGGAAGCTGCCGGCGAGGAGATGAAGCGGGAAGGTATCTCGCTGATGATGTATCCCGAAGGAACACGGCATAACGAGCAAGCGCCTACTCTATTGCCCTTCAAAAAGGGTGCATTCCACCTCGCCGTCCAGGCTGGTCTACCCGTCACGCCCGTTGTTTGTGAGAACTATTGGAGACTGTACCACAAGGGTGTATTCGGGGCAGGAGCCATCAAGGTTCGAGGTCGGTCACGATTCGCCCACTTTGCGTGTGAAGCTTGGCTGACTGGTCTGAATGGCTGCAGTCCTCCCACCAATCCACACGACTGAATTCACGGTTGCCGATGTGGCCGACCTTGCGACACGCACACGAGAGCAAATGCTTGCGACTCTGCGCGATATCTCTGTCAAGGTGGAGAGCGACGAGGACAAGTCCACGGATCTACCTGAACCTACGCTGGCACCGTCGACCGGGACATCGTTTGCTCCAGTCGTGACGGACAGTGGCCCTTCCAGCGTTCCAGCAACGCCTAGCGAAGAGACACCCAGTGAAATATGTGGGCCGTCCACATCTGTACAGAGCCTACGGCCAGAGGGAAGTGTCAGCGAGTATGGGGAGACGGATGACGAGGGGGTGGTGCACGTCAGAAGACCGCTTTAGCGGCGTGCTCTGCGGTGGTTTCTTTTGTACCCTCTGATAATGGGAAGTTTGATACCCTGTTCAGTCGCAGGTAACATACATTGGATCACAGATGCAGACGATGGCCTCGTCGGTGGACGACAGGCGTGAGAAGGAGATTGTTTCCTCGCCGCTCCATTAGGCCAAGGCATTGATTTTGAAAATGGTGAACTGTCGGCCCCATGGAAGTGTACATCCAGCACGCGAACACTCGATAAGTATCCGATAAGATAGCTACATGATATCTGTGGCGCACCACAATGACACATCTTGTGTCACCCATGGCCTCGAGAACGGTTGGACACCCCGACGTTCCCCACCAGCAAGGCCGTGACATAAACACCATACCGCTCGTTACATCATTCGCGGGCGTGCCACGTCAATGCAAACGTCGTCGAGTTGGCATTACCTCACGCAAAGGGCTCGCGTTTGCGAGTCGGGATGGACACCGGTCGGCGCTCGCGGCTGTGTTGCGACAACGTGCCGCCGTCCGATCAGCCGAGGGCTCGTTTCATTCTGAATTGCAACGACTTGGCGCATTTGCCCCATATGCTTGGACGGAGTGTGTCACGCTAGCCCGCTGAATTGTGCACGGGCTTCGCGCTCACACGTACGCCCCGTTCTGTTACGACAACTCGGAGCATATCCAATCCCCAGAACTCCGTCGTCCATGTCCGGTGGGCTTGTTGCGGAGGTCGTCCCCAGATCCGTCTCGCCCTGTCGCGGTTTCGGTAATCAGCCACCGGCTGCCCATGAACGTTGGCACTACATAAGCTCCTCTCGTGCCATCCCCATCCTTGCCCCATTCCGTTCCTTCTGGGACCTGCCCCGCTCCCCCCCCGTGCAAGACGTGCGCCCATGACAGCCATCTTCAAACTGCCCGGTACGCATGTCGCTGTCTTTGACCATCGTCCTTGTCACCAAGACAGTGACTCAGAGTGCTGGGGCCATCGCGGCGTACGTGGTCCGGAGTGACTGTCGCGCTAAGCCAGCCAATGCTTCCCCCTCAGGCCTCTGTGGCATACCCCGAGAACACGCTCGCTAGCTTCGAGGCCGCCATACGGGATGGCGCTGAAGGCATCGAGAGCGGTATGGTCACCTCCCTCGTTGGTCCCACCGATAACCTGTGTCGCAGACGTCCACGTCTCGGCGGACGACGTGGTGGTCATGTTTCATGATCCCGGTGAGCGGCAGCCAATGATCTTCCTTACCCTTTTTGGTAACAGCCGCAACGTGCGCGAAATGAAGCCCTTGACAGGACGACGGACTCCAAAGGTACTCGTCGCCCCGTCGCACGTTCGACCAGTGACCAATCGTGCTCAGGTTTAATTCGCGAACGGAGTTGGCACGGCGAGAACGGTATGCAACACCTTCGCACCAGGAAGGAGCCCAAACAGGCCATACCCACATTTGTCGAGACCATTGCGTTGCTCATGAAGGTCAGCCTACCAGGCTTATGTCATCATTGCGCCCGTACCGATGCGTCCTCCAGCCCGAGAACCAACATGTGAGGTTCAACGTCGACGTCAAAGTCCAGAACGATCCAGACCGTCTGTTTCGACTCATGCACGTCGTCATCTCCGGGCAACCGGAATGGGAGGCAAAGCTCGCCCCTCGCATCTTGCTTGGGCTTTGGCATCCGCGCTTCGTAGCATATGCGAAAGCGAGATTGCCATACTGCCGCAGGTCGTACATCGGTATCAGCACTACCTTGGCACGTGAATACTTTTGGGATGATGTCGATGTGTTCTCGATGGCATTCTCCACACTGGCGCGAAGTGACGGCCTGAGGTGAGCCCGCGCTTTTGGCGTCGCCCGGTTCGCCTCATGTTCGTGGGTTGCCTTCCAGCTTCCGCCAAGAATGCAAAGCTGCCGGTAAGAAGCTCATGGTATGGACGGTGAACGAGCCGGAGCACATGATGGAGGTGAGCGTCCGTTGTCGCACGAATTGGTCCAATGGCATTGACCATCTCGGTCAAGTGTGTACGCTGGGGGGCCGACGTCATCCTGACCGACGTGACACAGAAATGGTTGGACCTGCGAGAGGCTCTGAGAGGTATGCTTCGTGGCGGTCTTTTGTGTGGTACTGACGAGATGATCGTCTTCAGCCGACTATGACACTACGCTTGCTCAACATGGCCGCTGGTTTCTTTGGACGACATGGAAGTTTTACCTCCCAGGTATCATGCAACATTGGAGGAGCAGCAGGTACTCCCTCGAAAGGACCGCTGGCCCGTTTGAGAGGTTTTCGCTCCCAGAGCCGATTGCACTCGAGGGGGTTCCCATCTGAGGCTTGGTTCCAAATCCCACAAACAAACATAGACGTCCGTGCAGTGTGATAGATGATTCGACCGAGAGTGGCGTTTGTATGATGCAGTCGTGCCGTTGTTAATGCGGTCTAGCTAATAGTTATAATGAGTCATGCTTTGTCATCGGAACAGCTCCCCTCCGCACCCGGGGTGCGCGTTTCGCTCCTTCCTGTCTCTGCCGCTGTTAGCTGGCTCTCACAGCGGTCCTCACTCACCTCTACCTGGGACTTGTATAATGATCCATCCGACCCACTACCGTCCAAGTAACGACACCGCACACCGCAGAGCGCAGCGCAAACGATTTTCTGTCTCGAAACTGTCCTCAGAAACCGTCCAGACCCTCCCCGAGTATTCATCACCGCCCAGCTGGAGTAGCACCTGTGGTCCGTTCCCAGTCGCCGAAGCAGAATCCGACCGACCCCCCGACTACCCAGAAACCGCAGACGAGGCAGACGCTGACACAGAGGACGACCGTGAAGAACGCGTCGTCCTCGTACAGCATCATCCAGTCCATCCACTCGCACAATACTCGCCTGCACGCGTTCGCAGGCGCAAGCGGGTCCCTGTGGCGGCCTGCGATCCTTTGCTTGACACGCTACTTGAGCGCAGCGTACACGCGCTCGAGATGTCCAACGCCCTCCTTCGTACCACCATCTCCACCCAGTCCAGTCTTTCCACCCTCCTTTCCTCCGAAACTGAATCCGATCATTTCCTGGAGGTACGTGCCCGGAATTTATCCACCCGGATAAGGGTGAACAGTGGGGTCCACGAGACGTGGATGGAGCACCTGGAAGAAATATCAGAAGGGGTTGATAAGCTATTTGGAGAGGAGGCAAGGTGTCGTTCGGACGAGGGGGCTGTCAGCCGAAGTTTACCCACAACCACCGTGCCAGATCTGCGACATCGAAGAAAGCCGTCAATCCTGGAGCTGACTGGGTCTTCGAATTCTCATCTCCGGTATTCGCATCCTACCCGGGACCTACTGATTGCACCTGCTCCAAGGGCAGTCACTCAGTATGTCGAGTCCACCGCGGATCCACAGTTAATAACACTGCCCTCTACGCTGGGGCTGCGGGCATCCGGATCCTCTCACTCAGCTCAGTTTCATGAATTATTACACGCACACCGTCAGGAGACCCGATCTTCGCCCGATGTTTTATTCAAGACCCAGCCAGAAAGCACTACCCCGGCTTATCATCTTCTGTCAGACCTTGTGAAGCGTGCAGGATCCCTGACGCCCCTTCCTTCTCCTCGTTTGTTGCGCTTTCTCGACAGGTGTGCATCTGGTACTCCAACGGGCGCAATACGTAGCCCGAAGTCTTCGTTTACGCCCGTCTCTATGCAAACGTCCCTCCCGTCCCCAAATCGAGGTGGATCTGGAATACACACACGAGCAACGAGCTCAAGCTCAGAGACACCCCATACGTCATCCGTCCCACCAGCTCCACTCCCTGCGGTGCCCACCGACGACGAACTCTCACCATCATCGTCGGAATCCTCGGATCGTCCAACTGGGTACCGAACTGTCCAGTCGTTGCGTAAAATTCTCGACAGCCACCCCTCATCGACCTCTGTTGACACGGGCTCGAGGCACCATTGTCCCCCCGCTTTCCTTCCTGTCACACCACCACCAGCTCCGACCCAGGGCATGTCAACGGCTACGGCGTCTATATCACGACTTTACACCAAGGGGCGCCATTCGCTATCGACCCGTCCCCCGTCGCCCCCTACACATTCCTCACTAAAGGTCCGCTCGGTACCTCCAACACCTTCTCCCTCTCCCAGCACGATGAGCCTGTCCGAAGTATTTGGGAATGGAGTGGCAAGAGTGATTGGGAGTGCACCCCCATCAAGTGTGTCGACGCCGAAGCGCATCAGCTTTGCGGAGCTCCCGGAATCGCATTCTAGTTTACGACCTGGCGCGTCAAGGCTAAGGGCGCGGAAGAGCAGAAAGAAGAGCAAGCAGGGAAAGGGTAGCGACAGAGAGGAAGGGGGTGGATGGTTGAAGACCCTGTTGCGTGGGGGTTTGTCTTCAGGGGGGCTCGCCGGCATGGGGAGTCGAGAGGAAAGGATGGAAGACAGGATGGCGAGGGGATGGGGAAACAGACCTGGATACGGGACATTGGACGACTGGGGTGTATGAGGGATCTCCCCTGGCGGGCTTGCTAGGGGTAGGAAGAGTGATGAAGTAATTTATGAACACATGTACGTATGTACATATTCTAGTACGCTCTTGGACCGGGGTACAGGCTCTGAGTCGCGGTTGCGTGCCAAGTCGCATAAAAGACACATATTGTTGGCATACAAACATAGGCTATGTACACGATAGTGCATAAAGACAGTGGCATGTTATCGACCGAGCTCTTTCCCCCCCCAAAGAGCCTCACATCGCTGATCAGTTTGAATCGTCACAAGTACGCAAGTCCAGCGGCAACCGTAAGGCCACCAATAAGACCAGCGATCATCACTTGAAAGAATTCCACCCCTCTTGTTGGCGGTCCGTCGAGGAAGAACGTGCCAGGCATTCCCCCTTGCTGAGAGTCAATTGCGTACTTGAGGTCTTCGACGCTGTCACTGACGACAACCCAGACTGTACCGTCCGCCCTGTCCGATGGTACTCTCGCCGTTGCACGGTGAGCAAGGGGTGCACTGATGACAGCGACATGCTTTCCTTCATGCTGGGCAGTCCGCCTAACGTCATCGAGGTCTTCGCGAGGGGTTCGAAAGACTTTGAATAGAGGAGTGCTGGCACGTAACACGGTATTAAGGCTGATATCGGTGACGGGCGATTGAGAAAATGGCGACCACGGGCGAGGGGACAGCGAATTAGAATGATGCGAGTACTCGAATACCTCCCAGTTTTGGACGTCGTCACCGCCATTTTGGGAACCTAACGCAGAGGCGTTCTCCTCTTCCTCTTCTCCCTCCCGCACGAAGTTCGGAGACAGATGAGCTCCCCTCTGGCTCGCGAGAGGCTCCGTGACGGGCTCAGTCGGGGTGAGAGACCCGCGCTCCCCATCGCTGGGGGTGTGCAGGCGCGTCTTACGAGGTGGTGACACCCAGTTTGGGTTCCTCCAGTGCCAACGTGCCCCCGGGGGAGGCTTAAAAACAGGTTTCTCACGTGCAGGCAAGAAACCGGGTGGTGCTGGGGAGGCACGAGGCGACCCACCCGGCGAAGCCGGGGGTGATGGAAGAGGTGTAGAGTGACTCTTGCAGGCGCTTGACGCGGTTTCTGTGAGGGTGACCATGCCCTCGGGGCACACCAACGTTCCGTTTTTCCGCCTGTGGCCTTGCATCGGCGACCCACATTTGTGGCAATGAGGGCGTCTCCTCAGGCTGGTGGAAGTCGACATCTGGTTTCCTGGACCTCGCTGCTTTTGAGGAGTTGAAGCGTTCCTAAATGCGATATCATGCATGAGTTCCACGGTGTGGACAATGGTACTCACCAGTTGCTATCGTTGGGTTTGATGGCAGCGGGGCCCTCGAACGTCCCAGTCTTGGACTTATATTGCGACTCCCTACCGAAGCATGGTCCATAGTCGGAGGCGAAGAGAACGACTCCCGAATGAGGGACAAAGTGAGAGGTGGGCGCGAGGTCGCGGTGACGACCGAGGCGGCCATTCCAGCAACGGTGAACAAGGTGCACGTTGTTGTATTCTGAACAAGACAGTCTTCGTCGCAACGCTATCGAAACAGATGGTGCACGCCTCCCATCCAATGTTTGCTGTCTACCGAACATCACCGACACTGTTGCAAGACAAAGCACGGTGGTATGTCAAGTGCGCCGATTGACTACTGCTAGATGGGGAGGCGGGACAACCAGAAGAACAAGCTATTGTACACTCCTCTCACGAGTCTGAGCTGCAACCGCGACAACCTGCACCAATCTGTTAAGCCACGAAACAAGAAATGTATCCACTTGTACGAACCGCAATGCACGCACTCCACTATAGTGTTTGCACGGATTTGAGCCTTGGGCACACGACAAATGCATGTCGAGCCTTGGTAGTTCATGTCCTGGATGCTCGTTAGCCACGAACATGGGGCGGACACGGAAATGATCTACCTTTGTCTGGATGCATCTCAAGCAGCACAGCTTTTCATAGCCAGTCTTCTTCCACTTGGCAATCAAACTAGTGCAGCCTTAGCGTCGAGGGCACACGACGAGGAGGTAACTCACTTGGCGTCTGCGTACCCCTCCTTCAGCAGCCAGTCGTATAGTTCCTTGGATACAGCCTCCCGCTTGTAGTAAAGCTCGTAAATATATCGCGAACGGGTGTGAGAGATGCGCATGATGGGCCACAGCGACTCGGCCTTGCGCTTGCCCTCATGGGACTCGTTTTCGGCGTCTCTCATCTTCTTCGCATAGTCATCGAGAATCTAGGAGGGGTAAGTGTCTGGAGACATTCATCCTCACGGGACGCCTACACCCTCGATGTCCTCGAAGCCTTCCGGCGGTTTCTTGGTCCTCGTCGTTCGTATTCTGGGCATTTTAGAATACCGTGGGAATTACTCGCGATATTATGACCCTTATCGCTTACGTGATGCCGTCCAACACGCTGCCACCGCTCTCATCGATACACGCCTACAATTAGTGGAACAGACCGGTTGCCCTCTTTCTACCCGCTCGTTGTGCCTCCTAGCTCTTCCCATGCCCCTGGTCGTCCCAGCTCTCCGGTTCTTTGTCGTGTTCTTGAATGTCTATGAAACGTTCAAAACTTTGAAGCCCCCCCCTCCATCTGCACGGCGGGGGGGCCAGCCGAGCGTTCGTGCCATAGCCCAAAGGAAGAGGGAACTTAAGGGCTGTTTGGCCGTTTGGGTCGTTTGGGTAACGCCAAATGGATAGTCTCCTCAAGTCGAGCTCTTATACTCTCCATAGTGCTGTTATGCGGTATACGAGAGAACCTTCGACCGGCTCGTTGGTATCTTTCTCCCCTTTTACAGCGAAATGAAATCCGTATTCTTACTCTTCCTTGTGTTGACTCGTGCCAAGGTGCGTGGAGATTGCATGTTTTTTATTGTTATTCAAGTTGGTGTGTCGCAGGGCGCTGAGCCCCTGTTCCTTCACGTTCTTCGTCCCTTCGTCAAGCCATACGCTACAATCGTAGATCCAATGCTGGAGCTTTCGCGCGACATAGGCGATTTCTTTTTCGCTCTTTTGCAAGTTCCACTGGACTATCTCCTCTCCTCGCCCTGGTTATCTTTCTGGCGCATTGGGGAACTAGAAGAAGAGCCTGCAAGGGCGTCTTCTAGCTCCTCCATCAGTTCGGCTGACTCTGCCACTTCAACGCGCGCAACCAGCCACTCCAATATCCCTGTTCTAGTTGACCACGCTGCTGCTGCGCAGACTTCCTGCGTGGAAAATAAACGCCGCGGATCTGTCCGGACTATCTCTGATAACCATCACTCAAATGGCCGTCTGCCCGCACAAAACCCCTCTAGTGCAACAATCTCTGCTGATAGGCACTTGAAATCTGCTTCTGCTACGTCACTTCCTGCATATAGCGAACATCCGTCCCACGAACCACCCCGGTATTCTCGGACCCTATCTAGGCGTAATGGACACCAGTTATGGCATCCCCCTACTTCTGCCTACCCCACATCTAGTCAAGAAATGCCCGTCGCCACGCCTGACTTACCTGTGATTGCCCCCGAGTGCCACTCCCCCGAGTGGCGGTCATACCCAGCGTTCCCTTCTGCATATCCACCTACACCCTTACCTGCATCTGCCTCGCTCCCTAGCGCAGCCACGAGGACAGACAATCACCATCCCGTCGCTTCCGACTCTACATACCCACCTATTCCTGAGGATGAACAGGGTTTTGGTGAGTTGCTTGAGAAGCGGCACGAGGGGTACCCCGGCCCCGTGCACAACTCAAGCAATAACAGCAAAAAAACTTCCGGGGTCAATGACTATGAATCAAGGGATGATATTGCACGAGACGAAGATACCCTTATCGATGATAGCATGTATAGCAGCGAGACGGGTTTGAGCGAGGATGACTTTGGCGCATCGTTGAGGACACCTCATCGTCCACCGGCGGCTATGCCATCTAGCACATACTCCTCCGTCGAAAGCTTGACTAGTGCACTCACAACCACCGATAATGCACATTCTTTACGAACGAAGATGTCATCTGATTCCTTGAGCTCTGGATCCTCGTCTTTAGCTGGTCGGAAGCGCGCTCATGGAACATTCAGAGCTAGAGCACAGAATACACTTCCGTCGTCTCAGTCTCGAAATGCCACCTTACGCGGAAGATCTGTTCCACTTCCCACACCCCAAGACCCCCTTCAGTCAAGCCCGAGTGAGGACGAGGATGAAAGTGAACTCTATGACGACGATAGCCACACCAGGGTCAAGAAGCAAAGAGTGCTGGACCCTTTGAAGCGTAAATCTACCGTGCGCCCCGTAACGAGGGGCAGCGCACGCAAAGTCTTGCCGTCGAAAAGCACAATAGCACGTGGTCGCTCTGTTGCCACTATGTCCCAGGCGACACTTCGAAGTAGGGTAGGGTCCGGCGCAACAAATAGCTCGACTATCAAGGGTAGGAAGACAACGCTTATGACCCGTCAAGTTTCGCGTGGTGGACCTCAGGGAGTCATTAAAATCTCTAGCACTTCCTCTTCCCAGTCTGGAACTATGAAGGGGAGGGTACAATAGAACCATTTACCGCGCGCCCCAGGATGCTCAGTGTACATTACTCACATCGCTGCTGTCGGATTGCACATAGACCGGGTTCGGAGGTATGGAAACGCCACTGGGCTTCATTGACACCCACAACAAGATGGGGTGTGACCTCATGTCAGCGCGAAGTAAGACCACGACTGGCCAGCACTAGTCATGACCTATGCTTTCACCCGCAGCTGAGCACTGAGCTCGGGCGGCGACAAGGAAATCGACGGAACGCCTCACCTTTACCTCGTTGCACATGGCCTCGCGCAGCAGCCGGGGGTGGCTATCGGGGGCAGTTCCGTATAGTGAACCGACCGGTCACCGACGTCTGCGCGAGCCCTGTCGAGGTACCCTAGTAGTGGGTGGTGTCCAATTGTCGCGTCCTCGCCACTGCCACAGGGCGCGAGGCTCCCTCGAGGCGCACCGCGACCAACACTGGCATGCGGCAACACAACCAACTCGGTATATCTCCACGCACATTCGGCCAGCCAGTACAACCGGCCCTGGAAGCTTGACCGCTGGTAGAATATGCCATCTTGGCGTGCTCGGTTAGCTGTACCATCGCACCCGCACTTGTGCAGCACCACCAAGAAGAGTTTTACCCGACCTGGCACAGCAATGACGCAAATTCACTTCTCCACTGTCACGCACGACCGGTCTGACCGTTTAGTGTGTGTCATCGGTGCCACGTTTTCTTAATGTCATGGCAAGCCCCAACGTCAATATACTGATTTGAAACTGGCACAGATTCGGTCAGGCGTACCCGAGGCTGTTCATCCCCGGCAGCAGCCAGCACGTTGTACTACCGGGCTGGCCTTTATAATCCCTCCCAGATGACCGTCCTTCCCGTTGACCGAAGGGACACAGCACGTCTTCTTGGCCCATCACATTTCTGTCATCTCCATGATCTATGGGAGAGTAATCGGAAATGAGCTGCGAGACGTCCCGCCGGAGTGTGTGAGTTGTCCCTGAACCAGGCTCCACAAATAGACTAACATTCACTCCAAAGCTCCCCGTGTGGGGACAACGATGGTCAGGTTATCGTGCTCCTCATGGTCCCAGCCCCTTCTCCACGCGCGTATTCAGTGTCGATCAAATGGCCGAAGTAGCGCCAGCGTTAACCTCACCCACTCAATTCGAAATGACGCTCACCGATGAAGACGAGGGGGAGGATACCAGTCCAGAGTCAAGCGGACTTTGCAAGTTTTTCTCTGCATCGCCACTGGCCATGCAAACGGATGCGGCGCCTTCGCTCAAGACACCCGCGCCTCGGACTGTGCATCGCCTGTCGAATCTCCCTTGCGGTATTCGCCAGACGCCGCACTGGAGCACCGGACATCCGCCACCACCGAGTCCGGCATGCCTTGGCACAGCGTCACTTCCAAGACAGCAATCTGAGCAGCCGGGCATACAGCACCACGCATCGGAGCCCCTGCTGTATTCTCCTCCCCTTTGTCATAGGATCCCAATTCTAGATCTTGAAAATGACCTTCGTCCCTGGGACATGAATCACTCTTGGAGCGATATTCAGCCCCTGGCCAATGCTCCTTATGCTAGCTTTGCACCGAATTGGCAGTTAGAGCACACCATTTCCCCCCATCCGGTTTCTGAGTTGCAATTTCCCAACGCTTATGGCCTCCCGGATGATTGCGAGAGCAGGTTTAACCCGATGGCACCGCACTGGTTTACGATGCCCTTATTCTCACAACACGTTGGGGTCGATCCATCTCAGGATCACGAGCCAAGTATGGCTAGGATTATCCCCGACATTATTCTACCCCCAAATCCGATGACGGCACAATGGGCGTCGGTCGACTCATCCTTCCTGGGACCCTTGCAGAATTCTGCGCCATCGTTCAGTTCAGCTCAGGTGTTCCATCGGTTTGTTTCAGAGCACAGGAACCCATCCCATTCCCGCGATATGCTCGATATCTTTCCGTATGCTGAAGACTGTACATCATTGTTGCTTAATGAACACGGAGATGACCGGTTTACCAGATGACATTTTCCATCCAACCCTCTGTTGTACGCTCTGTACACATTGTTCTACCCAGTCGTTGTGTCACCTTTCTGTACTTTCTCTTACCCACTAGGTTCGAGGGACTTTAGAACAATCGATCGCCATATGGCATACTAGATGAATGGGTACCTGGCGTCAATCGGGCGACAGGAAAACCCATTCTTGAAACAGTAACTACGGCCGGGGGTCTCCGCCGAGTCACTTGGTCCAACCTGGTCGACCAACCGATCAGGCCTGGAGGCAGAGTGCCGCCTGCAGAGGTTTGCGCCCACTGCTGCGATATCGCATCGCACTGTACTTAATATTCGCAATCACTTCTGAATCAGAGCTTGTGCTCCTAGGCAGTTTGCGCCAACTTCCGAAGTCAGTTACGTGGCAATGTCCCAGCCTTTGGTTTTGCGACCCATCGACGATAGTATGCGTGCACACTCCGAGGCAGAGCCGCAGCACAGCGCAAACCCCGACACACCCCCTCCCGAATACTCGGTACTCGTGCCCAACCAGCAGGGCCTGCTGTCGTCTCAACCATCCCAGTTCTCGCTGAACCAGTCCCTGCTTAATTCGCGTTCCGCCGGCTCCCAGTTCCCGTCGCCTTTTGGGCCCACTCCGCTCGTGCAGTCTCAGCCAACCATTGGTTTGCTGCCGTACTATGACCTACACTCTCCATCCTCCGTCGAAGCAGCGACGTCGAGAGCCAGGTGGAGGTTTATTGGAGCGGCCTTTTGGGCCGTCGGTTTGGTTGCCTGTTTGTTTCTTCCCGGGGCGTTGAGGGAGCTTGAGCGGTTTCTGTCGACGACACGTGGAGGTTAACGCTTGCACATGTGAGCATTTGTTCAGAGATAGAACCCGATTCTGGCCTACTCTTTGTCCAGCATGCCTCCGCAAGACATGATCTGTGTCTCGTTGCGCTCGTCGTATTTCTCTTGCGCATCGTGCTCCTGCAAACAGTCGGTTTTTCTTCGATACCAGTGCGCGATGGCAAATACTGTTGTGTCCTTTCATTTGTTCGTCGTTTGTGGGGCCAGTCGCCCAGCCCAGCGTGTCACAGGTCTGATCGAACTTGGCGAACTTGTCCTGGTGCGGGGTAGAAACGATTGTTCAGCATCGGTGCATCTTCGCGCCCGTAGGTATCTACGTTAAACCACCACGCTTGAAGGACACATTGTTCCGTGTAGGGAAACACTTTGCGTCCTTCCGCACTGAACGTGCACGGTCATCACACCATGGACTTGGAAATCGTGGGGCCGCCGTTGCACGGACAACATGCCTGGTGCGACCAGAGACATGTCAAGCGAACAGGTAGGTTGGCGAATCCTGACGCATGCAGAATGGTCGTAGCATCTAATGTAATAAACTGAGTGCACGAAGAATTCTTACAGTCAGCGTCGAAGCACGACATCGGACCCCTTGTTGCGGTCACATGTGCAGACGGGGAGGTCAGTCTTCGGTCCACGGGGCAAGGTTTGTGGAACGTTCATGGTCGAGTACCTTGTTCGGTGACGCCAACGCCCTATCTTTCTGGGCCTGGTGGGTCGTGACGTTGCATACACGTCGCGCTCGTGGCCGTGTTCTCTACGGGTCCGATTTGCGAGGCAGAGGAGTTGCCAACAAGACTGGGAAGCCAACGGACAACTCGGCGGAGCGATGAAGCTTACCGTTCGAAAGGAATCCGCGGCGGGTCGTGTTGAGCCCTGTCGAAAACGCAGGGACGGGGAAGCGAGGATATTGTCACCAAATTGACAACCTGGGGGGTCTCGAAACCACCCGACGGTCTTGTCGCAGACATCCTGTTCCTTCGCCTTTCTCAGGTCTACGGCACCCAACAACTCTTTTCCGCACCGACAGCCATCCACTTCACTCGACACGGCGTCGAGAGGTGCCATACAGCACCACGCTGGTTTCGCGCGCGCACTTGAACGTGTGCAAGCCTCCATGGGGCACAGTGGGTTGCCGGTGGACAATGCAGGGCTCGGGCGTGGGAATAACTTAAGGTTAGGGTCCGTGCGTGGGAAGCAGCGTGACTAGTGTGACCCAAATATTGGCGTTTGTTGATTTTTTTTTCGGTCGATTCTGCGTCGGCCCCGCGCGCTTCCTTTGCTCCTTCACACATTGACAACTCGATCTCCGTCGACTGCCACAGCGAGCAAGCACCCGTCGCCGTCGTGTCGCACGTCTAGCTCGTCTCTCCTCTTCCACTACCCTGTCCTCCGGTGTCGCCCATCGCTGTCTATCCGGTGCTGACCACCTATTTATCCAGCCCACGCGTCGTCCACGTCGTCTGCCGTCGCCTTCAGCCTCGTCGTCGTCGTGCAGCCCTCCCATTCTGTCAAACAGCATTCTACAATTGCACACCGTCTTCATTCCCTCCTTGTTTCATTGTATCCATATCGGCAGTCCTCGTATTTGCGCTACCTTGCACCACACTCCCACCACCCGCGTTTGTCTCTGACTGTTGATGTTCAAGTACTGGTCTATCACATAGCTTCAACCACTTGTAATTTTTCAGATATCTCACTTCTCCACCCTGGCGCCCTCAGCCCCCATCTCGTCGACTCCGCAGTTGCAGCCTCTCGAAGAAGACCTCATCAATCGCTCTTTGTTGGACTCACTTGACGCTCAGGGCGACGCGGAGCCTCTTCAGCTTCCTCTTCACCAATCGTTTGTCATGTCGCAGTCCAGTTCCAGCGCAGATTCTGGTGCTGCTTCTCCCGAGACTCAATTCCGCCTTCCACCAGGCCGCTCCGATTCTCCGTCCAATGTCAATTATAACAACAATCATACCCACAACGACGTTCTGCATCGCTCTTCGCAGGTGCCTCAGAACATTGACGCTGATAATCAACACCTATTATCTGAGTCGGCGTTTGCACAGGGCGGGGGTCATCCAATGTACAACAGTAACAACTTCCATTTATCGGACTACGTCACCGAGTCGGAAGGCCTCACTCTCAAGTTACCTCCCCAAGGATCCAAGTCACCTGGCGATTTCGGTGCAGGTTCCTTCAGATCGTCGTTCAGCGCCTATAATGGAGTGAATGGCGCGCACACCCCCCACTCTACTTCAGGCAACCCACCTCCTAGTTCTTTCCGCATGCGACAAATTACCACTTCCTCAGCTACTTCGCAATCATTCGTGGGCGCTTCCGAAGGCTTTACCAATCATCCGCTGGGTATTCAGCACCAGCTTTCTCAACAGTCCCAGCAAGGGTCTAGCGTACCTTCCGTGCCCGAGTCGCGAGGAATGGATTTCGGAGGTAGCCCTCCATTGACCGGCAAGATATCCCAGCAATTTGTCCTAGACCCTTTTTTACCGTCGCACACAGTGAAGACGCAGATGTACGACGCCTTCCACCCACTCTCTCACAGCAACTCTACTAGTCAGGCACCGTGCTTGAACGGCTTGCACCTTCAGAGCCAGACGCCATACGGTCCTCATCTGCAGAGTACTGCAGCTGTTGGAGCTGTGGGTGTCACTCGAAGTCTAGGCACCTCTGGTCAGTTAAATATAAGTGTCGAACCCCAGAGTGGGAATAATCAACAGGAGGAAATATCCACAATTTTTGTAGTTGGCTTCCCAGATGACATGCAGGTTAGTTCACGCGACTTTGTGCTCCATATTTATATCTTACTTGTGTTTCACTAGGAACGGGAGTTCCAAAACATGTTCACGTTTTCCTCCGGCTTCGAGGCGGCGACGCTAAAAATCCCCAACAAGGAGTATACCTCTTACGGATCTTCAGGTGGCACTCCTTCTGGGCTTCCACTGCGCGGCAGCTCCTCATATTCTTCACACTTTAATTCAGGCCCGAATGACCCATACAACATCGTCACCGTCAACCAAGGGGGCATTGTAGTTGATAACGGGCGCGACGGTCCAACCACTTCCTGGCCACCGCTCCCGGTCCCTCTTAATGATGAGCCAGGTCATTTTCAGGGTCCTGGAGGTCAGCCTCCTCGCAAGCAGATAATTGGCTTTGCCAAGTTTCGTACGCGACAGGAAGCTTTGGAGGCCAGAGACATGCTTCAGGGTCGCCGAGTTGACATCGAGAAGGGGGCGGTATTGAAAGCCGAAATGGCGAAGAAAAACCTCCACACAAAGCGCGGTGTTGGTATTAGTGGGACCAGCTCGAGCGGTGGCGCCAGCTCTCTTGGCAGTAACCTGAACACTCTTGCTGGATTGAATGGCGGTGTTGGGGCCCTTGGCGCATTGGGAGGCCTTGGTGTCACACCTGACGCACTCGCTGGTATTGCGGCTGGTCTCAGTCTCAACTCCAATGTGAACATGAACCCCCTTACGCCGCTGAGTGGAGGTGATACCTTGGGCGCACGTGAAAGGGAACTGAACGCGTTGAATGCAATAGGTTATAACAGCATTGGTTGGCGTGGGGGAGGGCTCGGGGATAGCAGTGAGGAAGAGCGCGAAAGAGATCGTGATCGCGACCGGGAGAGGAGGCGAGAGGCGCTTATAAGTCTTAACCTTGGGATGGGCATGGGCAGCCGTGGGGCACGAGAACGTGCCGTTGCCGACGAAGAAGAACGTGAGCGGTTTAAACGGAAGGATTTCAAAGCCGGCCATGGCGAAGCAGTACGAATGCTGTCTGGCAATCCTGCTGTTTACGATGCCTTTCATCCGACCCCGGTTCTTTCCAGGAATGTACAAACCAGCCTTCTTTCCTCGTCCGGCGATGTCGCAAGTACAGGACTTGGACACGGTTTTGCTGGGATCATTGCTCAGACATCCAGTAGAGACGAGAGCGGGTCTCGTGAAGCGGTTGGACCTTGGGATCAGCCCTCACCCCGCGAACGTGATTCGACATACGCTGCTCTTACATCATTTTATGGGACTCGTAAAGTGTCAACCGCTCCTAGACCTCCTTCACCCCAGGATACCTCTTCGAAACCGAACATGCCGTTTTCGCCTTCTTTGAATGACGAAGATGGTATGCTTCCTCCTCATCGATCAGGTCTCTTGCGTTCGACACAAGCCTACGCGTCCGTCGTCGACGAGCCAGTGATTAGTCGTCCACCTGCCCCTTCTTCTAGCTCCGCATCAAGTACAGATGCTCTTGATGATGGCGGACCTGCATCGCTCATTGTTAGCACTAGTGGACAAGCCAGCACCGGAAATACTTCGCCCCAGCTACCCTCGCCCGCTTCGCATGCAAGCTCAGTGGCCAGCTCTTCTGGAGGTGGTCATGCCACTAGTTCTTCAAGTAGTGGAGTACCGAACACCGTCAGCAACGTTGTCCCTAGGAACGCACTTGTTGACCAGAATCCTCCGATCAACACCCTCTATGTCGGGAACCTTCCCACCAGTCCTGTTGGCACAGGGTATCCCGCAAATTATCTGGAGGATAGTCTTCGGGAGCTTTTTTCCCGACGCCCCGGGTATCGGAAGCTCTGCTTCAGGCAGAAGAGCAACGGGCCAATGTGTTTTGTCGAGGTATTTTTTTCTGCCTTTACTTCTTCCGGGTACTCACCGACCTTTAGTTCGAGGATGTGCACTATGCTACCAAAGCTTTGAACGAGCTTTACGGAAATTCCCTCGGTGGCTTGGTCAAAAATGGTGGGATCCGGTTATCCTACAGCAAGAACCCCTTAGGTGTGCGTACTCCGACCACTGCGGGCACCGGGTCGTTGCAACACCAGAGCACACATTCTGGTATTTCCTCTCCCTTTCAGGCGGAGGTGTTTCAGTTTCGTCAAGGTGTTGACGGCGACTCTGGCATCCTAAACAGCAGGCGGGACAATTCAACCGCAGCGTCGCCGTCTCCGGTCTTTGCAGGATACACGCGCTCGCCACCGCCACCGAGGTTCGTCTCCCCACCACCCCCTTCCGGCAGCTTTAACATAGCATCCTCCTCTCCAACGAACGGGGTCGCATTCTCTCGCGGTTCCCATGCATTTGGTGGTTTTTCACCCTTTGGACTACCACTCTCGTCCCCTCTTGATCAGTCGACCACTCTTCCCTCTTCGCATTCTGTGATACCCGACTATCCGAGCTCCGATGCTTCCTCAGCTCATGGTCACACCCAGCATTTCCCGCATCGGGCTTTGTCACCTTCATCGTCCACTGTAGAGGCCACCAGGGCCGGTTAATGGGCTGAATTATTAAAGTCGCTCAATATTCTCCAACAAGCATGAAGCATCTACAGCAAACCATCTGCGCATTCTATATATATCTGTACTTACTACCTCCATGACGCGTTTGACATCCCAATCCTCATTCTCGGCTCACCTTTTCATTTTTTCTCTGAACGGCATTCACTTTGCAAGTTTCCATTCCATATTATTTACTTCTCGTTTCTGACGTCCGCAATCGTTAATCGCACTCTCCGTCACATGTTCTTTCTCCTGTGTTCCGCGGCGCCCAATTTTGTGACCGTGCTGATTCCAATCTACTGCTCATACGATGACTATATTACTTTACTACTACTTCTCTGTTGTCACTGAGGTTCGTATACAATCTGTGCCACGATTGTCTTCTCTTCTTTCGCCCAACCGCGGTACCCTTGATTTCAAGGCTGCGGACTGTGTTGCTTACTTTGACTTTTACGTTTCCAGTCACCGAATATGCGTTTGGTATGGGTACCCAAATCAACCTTTGTTGTATATGTATACTAGCTTCCGCAAGTCGTTTTCACTTTGATGGACATGGTGCGTTGTCGGCCTGAGTCCAGCGTCGTGGTAATATGGTAGCTGGGAACGAGCTAATGGGGGTAGTGTGCCCGCGGCGTAATGCAGGATGTAGTCTATCTAGCAACCCAAGGGTTCAGACAGCGAAATCTCGCCGCATCTAGTTGTACCCGGCGCTCTCGGCCCACTCGCGACTTCCCATCTGAACAAGCCGCGAACATGCGCGAGCGAACGCAAAGATTTCTTCTTCACCCGTAAACATAGAGCTTGCACCGACGACTTCGGGGGGAAGGCCCTGTATACATGTCGCACACAGGACGGCGCATGTCAGGATCTGTCTGCATAAAAGAGGAGGCAACTTTACAAGGTCATCCATGACGCTTCGCATGTGGTCGGAGATCTCGCCATCGGCAGAGTCGCTCGAGAAGACTTGGTAAATAGGAACTTCGGAGGAAATGAACAGCTTGGTCTGTTATGGGATAGGTGAGCAGCGGGGCCGGGCGAGACGGGAAGCGGCGTACCTTGGATTCGTAGCAGGCGTCGATGAAGGTGATGAATCGCCGTGCCTGGGGTACAAAAAGGAGGTAACTGATGGTCTGCCCATGCAGAGACACGGCCCACGGAACACGCACAATGTCCTTTCTGGAAAGGCCTATTTTCCCCACGTCAGTGACAAACACGGTCCCGAATGTGTTGGTGATCTCCAAGTAATCAGCCGCGCTGAGGGGTCTGTCGCAAAGCTCGGCAAACGTGAACCTGGCGACGCGAGACGTGGACAAGGGAATGCGCAAGGTACGACCAAAGGTGGACAGAGGGCGGTTCTCGATGACGGGGTCAGAGTTGGTGTCAGATGTGGAAGGCGAAGTAAGCGAATCAAAGATCTTGTTGATTTCCGCTTTGTTCTCTGGTGTGAGGGGGTGGTAGTATACGTGTGAGAGCGCACGGGGTATACGTCTGTAGTCTGCAGGTGATGTCAGTATTTGAAGGGGGAAGGGGGCGGAAGGACGGTCCTGTTCCAGAGTCGAGATCAGTGACTTGAAAGTGTGTCTTGAGAAGGTCTATGGCAGGTATGAAGCTGGAACGCTGAATACCATTCTTGTACAGCTCGTCGGGATGTCGACTGGAAATGCTTGAGAGGAGGGACGCAAAGGGATGAATCACAGACTAACTTGCTGGTAATCACGCAGACGACACCGTGCCTCATGAGTCCCTCGAGGAGCCTCCTGAGGATCATGGCGTCTGCGATGTCCGTCACCTGGAACTCGTCAAAGCAGAGCACGTAGGCGTCTCGGGCGAGATCTCGCGCAACGGGGGCAATTGGGTCACCGCCGTCACCACCTCCGACGCTGGTGCCTCCTCCCCCGTTGAGGAGGCCCATGGCAAGTTTGGCGGCGTGTACACGTTTGTGTACATCAATCATGAAGGCATGAAAGTGGACACGACGCTTGCGGGTGATGGAAAGAGGAAGGGTGTTGAAGAAGAGGTCCATGAGCATGGTCTTGCCGGTGCCAACGTCGCCGTAGAGATAGAGTCCCTTGGGCGCATTTGGGGGTGCGGATGCCGGCTCTGGTGGCTCACGGGAGAAGAGGCGGGAAAGGAGGGAAGACGAGGGAAGGGGAGTGGAGGGGGGGACCGGTGGGGGGGTGTAGGCAAGGAGCTGTGTGTGGAAGGACTGGAGGTGCTGGATGGTGCGGCGCTGGTGGGGATCCGCGCGGAGTGTCCCCGCCGAGACGAGCGCGTCGTACCGCTGCAGGGGCGAGTCGGGGGCGGGGAGGACGGCCGTCTCGGTCGCGATGGTCGCGGTGCGGACACGGGCGGGCTGCAAGCGGCGCAGCGATGCGTGTCCGAATGCGCGGAAGAGGGCGCTCATCCCCGTCGTCGTCGTTGTCAGGTCACGGGATCCGGCGCTCCCATGGACGAATACGTCCTCCTCCTCCTCGCCGACTCGAGTCTCCCCACCGGCTCGTTCGTCGCCTCCTCCGGCCTCGAGTCCTACGCCACGCACGGCTTTCTTGCCCCCCCGCCCAGCGCCGCCCTCCTCGGCTTCGTCCACGACAGCCTCCACTCGTACGCGCACACCGCCCTCGCCGTCGTTTCGGATGCCCACCGCATCGCAGCACCCCTCTCGACTGCCCTTGCGGCACCCGCCCGCGATCCTCTTGCCGCGGCCATGGCCCTCGATGCGTTTTACGAGTCCATCACGCTCAATCACGTCGCTCGGCGTGCCTCCACCTCCCAGGGTGTCGCCCTCCTCACGCTCTACTCCCGGGCGTTCGCCCCACCATCGTCCCCTGACGCATACCCGGTCGCTGCTCTTGTCGATCAGCTCAGGCTCGCCGTGCGGCGTGGTGACACGCCCGGCCATCTTCCCCTCTGTTGGGGCATCCTCACGGGCGCGCTCCACCTCTCCCTCGGTGCGTGTCTCGCCTCCTCCGGCCGTCTTTTACCCATCTGCGCAGAGCGTGCCCAACACCTTTTCCTCTTTCTCCACGCGCGCTCCCTCCTCTCGGCTGCGGTGCGCATGAACATCATCGGCCCCTACCTTGCCCAGCAGCTCTTGCTGTGGGACGTACGCCCCATCATCGACACTCTCATTGCTCAGTGTAGCACCCTCTCAACCGCGACGCTGATCGATAGTAGTCGTCAGGGGACCGATGAGTTGCCCCTGGACGGACCCGCCAACACCTGGCCACTGGGGGAAATCCTCGCCACGAGACACGATTTACAACACTCGAGGATATTCAATAGCTAGCGACTGTGCGACTGCTGTGCCGCGCTTTTGTACTCATGCTCCACCTGCCAATGCCAGCCTCGCCGCGATTTCAGCCTGACCTCTCGCCAAGTTCGCCAAGTAGGACACCAAGACGCTATCCTGCAACGCCGTTGCCCAGCCACCCTCTTGATCAGGTGCTGCACCAAGGACGCTCCACAAGTACTTTCCGAACGCAGGATCAGGGGAAATCTCCCCACGAAGGATGGCCTGGACGTGCGCAAGCACACGATCGAGTGCCTCGGAGACGTTGACAAGGGTAGTGTTGAGAGCGGGGAGAGGCGAAGCAGGGAGCAGAGTGCCGGATGGGGTGGAGGAGAGAAGATCGACTGCGACGATGAGAATCGGTGGTAGACGAGAGACGGACACACTCACGTCCTGAGCGCTCAGCCTCGTGGAACTTGAGCTCACAGGTAATGGGCACGAACACGCAATTTTCTGCCTTTGGACGCACTCCCACCGGGGAGCTGGACCACGCGGGATCGTTAGCGGACGATGGCGCGTGAATGATGACCTGACCTGATGTACGCCCTTATGCCTGCGCCAACACCTTGCTCTGTCCCGGTGTCGAGGGCGACATGCACGGCGGGGAAGGGCGCAGTCTCTTGCTCGTAAAAGTTTTGAATGAGGGCGGAAAAGGTGCCCAAGCCGGCTTGGCCGCCCTCGCTGCTCCCGGTAGCATACCACCCGACGATGCTGAGACCCTCCCTGCCCTGGAGACCTACGCCGACGCCTGCGCTGGCTGTCGCAGGGGGTACGACAGACTCGCCACGGCCCTTGAGGAACATTTCGTACATGGCGCGGTGGTAATCGCCGTCGACGGCGACCTGTTCTTCCGTCTCTGAATGGAGGACTGCGAACGCATGGGTAACGCTGACGATGGCAGGGGAGGAGGCCGTGGCCGTGGGGGGTGCGCGCGTGCCAAGGAGGGTGCCGATGACGCGGTGTTGTGCGTCGGTGCGGCGGAGGTAGTGGTCGAGGATGGAGAGGAGCGCGGTGGGGTGGATCGTGAGCGCTGTCGGGCGGGGACTTTTTGTGGTGAGGGACGACGGCGGGGACGAGGACGGGTGCTCACGGGCGGGCATCGGTGGGCGCGTCAGGCATCGTGGTCAAAAGGCCGACCCAGCGGAGTTGCAATCGCTGCTTTTTTTTCGCCCGCCATGCCCTCCGAAGAGACAAAGGTCGGTCCCGTCCTCCCCCCCGCCTCCTCCGCCCATCCGCCTCCCACAGGAACGCGCCCTCAGGCTCGTCGAGTTTGGCCGTGTAGGTCCTCCGTCTGGTCCCGCGCCCGCCCCGCTCACCGCCCGACAGACCGTGCTGCACTATGGCTGGATCCCGATGATCATTTACATTGGCTACACCAACAGCACCCCCCGGCCCATGTTCATCAAGCACGTCTTTTCCCCTCTCCTTTGGCGTTGCGCTCATCCTTGGAACAGACTCATAAGCCCGCTTGCCTGAGTCGGCCTGTATGCCATAGTCCACACAAAACAGCCCATCTCTCTTTGTCGCGTGAACTGTCGGCAGATCCCCCCCCCAGCCGTCGTGAGTTCTTCTCGTCCCCCTCCCGTGCAACGATTCAAGCACCGTGGTGGTCCCTCTCAGCTTCCCTCGTGGTTGCGCTGTGTTGCGGTTCCCGAATGGCTCCTGTTGTGTAACCACCTGACGCTTGGTTGGAATGGGGGCGTTCTGTCGAAAGTCGAGGCCAGATATGAGCGCCATTCTTCTCCCCTGTTCGCTCACTTGTGCACCTTGGATGCTGAACCGTCTTGATCCTCCAGGTCTACCTTGATGGGACGGGTTCGAAGCTAATATTAGTATAACATCGCACATCTCCACTATAGATATACTCTGCGCAATTCAGATGCTCCCGTTATCCGCTGGCACATTGGACAGAGCTTCGTTGCACCAAGGCACCTCAGCCAACACGTTGCACAGCATGTATGCCAACACCCTGTCGACACCGTGGCGTCGACGTACGGCGACAGACAGATGCGGCAAGTTGCTGGCGCAGGCTATCCAAGGAGCGTGAGTAATATGGCGGCGGTCGTCCAAGGTAGATGGCCTACGATAGCACGAAGCTTCGCCTCCAGGGCTGTCACGAGCGCGAGGGTGTCACCTCGTGAACGCGCGGCCACGATGGCCGAGTCCAACTTGTCCATGTCTTCATCCGAGCGCTGTGTCTGCAACGACGAGCCAACATCCGTTAGTGCGGCGGTCTGTCGGTCGCGATTCGGTCGTCGGCCCCCATCCAAGTCCGCGTCTGGTTCTAGCTCTACCTTGAGGACATCTGCCTCTCCAAACTGCGCGTCTCCAAACGTGGCATCATCAGTTCCATCGATATCAACATCATCTTCCGTATCCATCGTCGAGGAGCGAACATGTATCCCCGTCCCTCTCAAGCTTGCATCCGTGATGACCCGGTTACGGACGCTCCCTCCCCTCACTGCATCCAAACCTGCATCGACGCCCACGTCCGCATCCGCATCCTCGTTCCCGCGTACAAGTCTGTCTGACCGCCCACGCCCCCATTCGACGTGGGCATGCCGACTCTCGTACGCAAGACACGCGTCGACGTGTGCGTCGACAACATCTCCGTCACCATGGACGGGGTGTGAACACACGGGACAGACGATCCCCTCCGCGCCAGCGTCACTTGCATCGTGCTGTGAAAGCCAGATGGCATCCTCTTTGGTAAGTTCCTTGAGCCGAGCGTGTCTTGCCTTGCGACGGCGCCTGAGATGCCCGATCGTATGTTCTATTGCGGCAGGGGTGGTGCTCGCGTTTGTGAGAATGGCGATGGATGGCGTAGACGACACGCGGACGCGAGGCAACGGTTGAAGCGCGGTGAGAGACTGACGCGCTTTGAGAGCTGAGCGTCGTTTGCTGGTACTCGGACTGTCCGTCGTAAACCGAGGCACAAGGATGGGTGCGGGTCTACGAGAGAGGGCAAGACACATACCCCTCCTCGATGTCGTTCACCTGTGCGAGCACCTCTGCGTCGCCAATGTGTTCGGTGATGTCGTGGACGCGCTGCATTTCGAGCTCCGCGTGTGCTGCAAGGAGACGGAGGGGGATGAGCTCAGAGCAGGCAGGGCAAGGCCGGGTTTCGGCGCGCTTTGCTGTGGATGTGGTCAGGGAAGGCTGCGAATGCCTGGACGCGCGCACGTACGCTTCTTTACCCTGGCTGGGGGGTCGTCGCCCAGCGCGGAAGAGAGCGAGGGCGCTCTGGCATGGGAGGCGACTGGGTTCCCCCTGGCTCGCATCTTTGCCGGTATGTTGAGCAGGAGAACGTCTGTGCGGTGAATCAAGACGAGCGGAAGACGCGGCGGTGGGGTGCTTCAAGCTGGCTGGCCAGTTCGATGACCAGAGCCACGTGACCCATGTATCTTCTAGCAGGCCAAGTCTCGTATTCCGCAGAGTTGAGGCATCCAGGCATTTGCGGCGTACGGACCATCCCAGTGGTCGGGCTCAAGTGACGATGCAGCTCGGCGCTCCACCATGGCAAGATCTTCGACAGCGGGGTCCGTCTTCCCGCCCTGGAACGCCGACGGCGTCCGGAGCGCCTTCGTCGGCTGTGCAGCTTCACGACACAGGCAGGAGCTCTCCGCCGTACCCGGGGGCAAAAGGCCGTCCTGTCTCATCAAGGTCTTGGCAAAAGGTGTTCATGTCTGGATACCATACATTTCGGTCGTGGTTTGTATACACTGGAATGACACTGTCTGCCCCCCAGAGAGCTCAGACGCCCGACGATCCTCTCCCCCTACCGTCCAAGGCCGCACTTCTTCGAGTTGCATTCAAGTTGGAGGCTCCCGAATGGATTCCATCACCGGCTTGCTCCTTGCCCCCTGCCAACAGCTTTTGGACAACCTCGACGTCCTTGGATGTCCCAAACGTGTTTTCGAGCTGCTGTTTGGAAGGGTGACCCAGATAGCCTTGAGAGCCTTGGGAGGAGTGAAATATATCGAATGCTGAGGATAGGACGATGAGGCGCCAAGGCGTGGAGACAGGGGTCGCGAACGTACAGTCGACGACGTCCGCAAGAGGGATCGACCTGGAGGATGCAACAAGCAGTCAGACACGAGATACCCGCACACGAGCGCATGCATTCACTTGTCTTGAAAGCGATCCGGTCAGCGATGAGGACGATCAGCGCGCAGTCGGGGCTCACCTCCAGACTTCCACTTCTTGAACTGCAGGATCGCACACGTCAGAGATCGCCACCGGGCATCGCGACACACGTCACCTCTGCAGGATTGACGATGATGATGTACTCGTCCGTGGATTGTGTGTCTGGCTTGTACACGACTTTGGTGACGGTCTTGGGCATGGTGGTGGTGGATGGACGTCAGCTGGACGGGTATGTTCCAATGGCAGATCGTGGTACAACAGGCGAGTGGTAGTACGGGCTGTCGAAGATCGCGATGGGAGGGATCAAGGCAGCGCGCGCCTCTTTATATGCTCCAACGCACGCCACTCGCGATGACGTCCGACCGGCTCACACTCGGCTCGACGTCACGCGACCCCTTGCCACCGCCCGGGTCACAGGGCGGCTACCTTCTCCCATTCTAACCCAGTTTCCGCACGCCGCCCACCAAAACACATCACCGGGACGAGGGACGGCCTGGGAAAAACTCGTGAGCCATCCGTCCATGGCCAACGAAGACGGTCACCTTCCGTGGGCACACTGAAACGGAAAAACGGTCGCCGATAGCTGCTTCACCAACCGTTCGCATTGTTCGGTGCTCAAGGGGTCGTTGAACATGATCGCACCTAGCGGTTACTCAGCGCGGCATGCAACGGAACCGAATAGTACGCACCGCGACATGCCTTTGAGTTGATCAACTCGAGGAGTTCACGTGGGCACCATCGCAGGGCTTTGAGCCATTGCGTTTCCGTGTCCGAGCTCCCCTGGGTGGGTGCATCACGTGAGTCAAGTTCCCTGCTCTCCAGTGCACCAATGTATCCCTTGACGAGCTCCTGCATTTCATTACCCAACAATAGCTGGAACTCTGTCTCAGTGGACGTTCACAGCCCCTCAGTGTGGTCGCACGCACCTTTTCACTCACGATTTTGGGGATGGCACTCACAAAGACTTGAATGTAACCAGGTTGTGGCTCACGGTCGAGCCTCGATTGGATTTCCTCCATTCCAGCAAAGCGGAAACCCCACGACTCAAACGCCCTCTGGAAATTTGCAAGCTGCGTGAGGCGGGAGGCTTCATGTCTGGTAAGCAAGACGGGTACTGGGGGGGACAGCGACTCCGCCTCTACGCCTCCATTCCCTTCTTGATGGCCAAGGAACCCACGACAGATTGGTTTCAAAAGGCGTTCGACGCGTACACGTTCATCTGCGGCGTGCTGATCAATCAGGATGAGTGTTTTCCTATCCGTCGGCAGTTTGTCTTGGCGCGCTTCGTCGTCTTGCTCTGCGCCCGAAGAACCGTCGTCATCATCGTCCGTTCCAACAAGACACGCAATGAACTTGCAGTCCACCTGGCCGACAACCTGGACCTTCTGCAGGTCGTCCTTGCAGAAACGTGTTTGGGATGCAACGAAACCGGACGAGCCAGACCGAAAACTCAGGCTCGGCATTACGCACGAATGACAGTTGTGATGGAGCTCAGAGCCTCGACAGTCGGCATCCTGATTCGCCAATGGAGGGAGGGAAGGTATCTTTAGCTCCGGAAGTGCGAAGGCGTCGTTGGCCTTCGAAACGTCAGCGTGCATTCCGACACGCGGTGTAGGGGACAAGAGCACACCTGCAGGGCTTCTCGCAGCCAGTCGGGCATGTGGTCACCGCCGACGTTATTCTTGTCGCGAGTGTCTTCTCTGGCTGTCAGCCGGGGTGCCCGTGATGCTCGCCACATTGAGCCATCTCCATTTGGATCACTCGTGTCCACGGTACGACGGGGGCACCAAGGATGGGAATTCCTTGTACGGTCATCGATAACAAGGGCACCGCCAGTGGATGGATCATTCCAGGCCGACTTCTGTGCGCTGGCCACTGGCGTGTTTCCCTTGTTCAGTCTTTAAGTGGCGTGGACTGTGCACACGAAGCAAGACACGTACCGCATGGATGGTGACGCTGGACGATCTCCTCTCGGACAGATCTGAGCTGGATGGAGGGTTTCGACTAGGCGAGCTCTGAAGGACGAGCCTTGGCTTCTTCCTCGGGGGGCCGCCTTCGGCGATGTCGTTTCCTGTCTTGTCGGGCGCAAATTTGTGGTGAACCAAAAATGATTGAATGGTGGCAGATAAGAACGAAGTGACGGCATTTTTATTCTGGGGCGCAGCGGGGTCAACGTGGCACCGGGGGGTGGGAGCGAGCATTGCTCACGTCTAGCTCGATCGCCGATTTCGAGGGCTCTAGGCAGTTGTCGATGTGTTTTGGGGGGATGATGAGGTTCAGGACGTAAACCGGCTTCTTCTCTCCCTTGCGGGGAGACCTGCGTGCGGCTGGGGAGATGGATGAGATGGACTCTCGTGGTGTGGAGGGGGAACGGACGTGAGCGTGCGCTGGTCTCGCCAGCCTCATCGTACGCCTGGGGGAGGGTCTGAGCCGGCTCGGGGAACGGGACGAGCACCATACGTGTTTCGCGAACGAGCTCGCGGCAAAGCGAACGTCGACGAGCCGGTGGAGATCGCAGAGCGCGATCGGGTGTGCGTTGATGTCTGGACAGGAGCGTGACCAAATCGGGTAAAATGAGCACGTGACTTACATAAGAACTGGTAGGACTGTCGAGTGGCGCGGGATGAGATAGGGGTTCGATCGCAGAAGCAGATGCCGTACGCGTGTGTATGCGCCGACGAGGGAAATGAAGCCCTCGATCCGGAGTGGTCCGCAAGTGGCGGCGATCTCCTCGACGCTCTGGGAAACGCAGGTTCCGTGATGGGCATCGCGCGTGGAAGCGAACGCACACTTGCCTCGGTGAATGCACGGCCGTACAGGTGCCGAAACGCGGCAAGCGTGGAGCGCGTCTGGAGCGGGCCGTGAGCGCAGGGCACCGCAAGCGGAAACACGGTTACCCTGGGTGTCTTGAGCACGTGTGGCCTGCGCTGGCCCGCATCCTGCAGCGAGAAGACGATGCGCGGGAACACGAGCGCGTACGCTGCGACCTGCTGGCGAACCAGCTCGATCGTCCGGTTCGGCGCGGGGTGCGACTGGCGGCGGACCGGGAGCTGCCCCGTCATCAGCACGTGCACATCTCAGCCGGGCCGGACGCACGCTGAAAAACGCATCACGGATCGACACCACCGTGCCGGGTGACTCTCGACGCCAGCGAATCGATGGCCCCGCGTAAAGGGACTGTCCGGCCTGGAAGACACCACTCAGCCAGGACACGAGTCGTCCGACGGGGCACACACCTTGACAATAACGGTCCAGCATTCGCGAGACCTCGCGGTGCGAGACGCAATCTCCATGCAGCAGAGATCCGCCATGGAAGCCAACGCTGCAGGCGAGACATGAGCGTGGGCCGTGTATCTTGCGGCGTGATGGACTCGCCTTCACCCCGGAAACCGAACGTGGAAACCGTCTCCAGCGAGCAGGCCTTCGAAGAATCTGCATTCGACGTTGACCTACAAAGCGGAGCCGACTTGAGCAAACAGCTCACTGTACCGACCACCCAGCCCTATCTTATTCAGGCCGTCTTTCGTGAATCCCGACCCGTCGTCCACGACCCAGCAGCTCCAGTCGGCACAGTCGACGCCAATGTCGATCTGCGAGGCCCCAGCGTCGATGGCGTTCTGCAGGAGCTCGGATGTTATGTCGGGCAGAGACGTGAGGATCTGCGTCGAACGCAGCTTTGCCCGCGTCTCCGCAGACAGCGTGTTCAGCAGCGACTCGTCCGCCATGAAACAGTCCCAAGACAAGATCATGTATTGTTTGGTCCCACTCGGACGTAAACAACCGCATTTGGCAATGTCGATCATCACATCCGAAAGACGCCAAACCCGCTCCCCGAAACACCAGGCGTCGTCGCATTGGCAAGCGCGAGTGCAAGTCCAACTACATCACGCGTTTCCGCAGGTTCAATAACTCCATCGTCCCACAGGCGCGCCGTCGAATAGAGCGCCGTCGACTGCCCTTCTATTTCAGCCTTCAAACTAGCGTGCTGGCTCGGATCCCTGCCAATGGCCTCGTCAGAAACGTGCATGCGTCACGAGACACACACGAACCTCGAGACACTTGACATCACCTGCGAGAGCTGTCCAGACCCCATAACGGACACTTTGGCATTCTGGCGCGTTTCTTCTCAGCCTTCATGTCAAATACAAAACACCATCAACACTTACCGGCCACATCCACAGGAATCGTGGTGAATACTAAAAGGTACGTTAGAATTTGTGGTCCGAAAAGGGAGCACGACGACCCACAGCCCGTCCAGACATTCCTACGCATGCAGACGTCAGTCTCGTGCCAGGCGATCTGTATCATGTAGCTACCGTAGTTCCCCGCACCGAAACTGCCGCCAACGATGACAGTCAATTTCGGAACGTCTGCGCAGGCAACAGCCCGAACCATCTTGGCACCGTCCTTTGCTATCCCTCCCCTCTCCGCCTTTGAACCCACCATGTAGCCTACGGCACAGTCAAGTCAGTGTTCAACGACTCAACGGACACAACGTACCGGTAACGTTCACAAGGAAAAGTAGCGGTATCCTTCGTTGAGAACAAAGTTGGATGAAGTGGGTAGCCTTTAGTGCCGATGGAGAAAAGAGAATGCCATTGTTGGCAACAATGCCAACTTCATACCCGTGGACGCGCGCAAATCCCTGGGGAAACGTCAACCCCTCATCGTCACACTGAAAAGAAATCCCGTCACAGTCACGATCGTAGGGCCGTATTCCTTCTTGAATTCTGTGAACCGACTGCCATCCACAATTCGCGCGATGACGTCTCGCATGTCAAACGGTTGTCGGAGATCAGTGCCAACAATGCCATGCAGCTCGGAAGCGGGATACAAGGGATCCTCCGGTGGAGCAGAAGGCTTGGCTCGTCTTTAGCAACACGAACCCAAGACATTGTCCCTGGTGCTCACCCCAATGGACTGCCTACCTGCAGCACCTAGGTTACCGACAATGCCCCGTGTGATAGCTATCGCATGTTCATCATCCCTTGCAAGGTGGTCGGTCACACCACTCTCGCTGGAGTGCATTTGGCCACCCCCCAAGACTTCCTCGTCCACCTCCTCGCCTGTTGCAGCCTTGACTAATGGAGGACCGGCAAGGAAGATGCGTCCTTGCTCGCGAACGATAACATTCTCGTCAGCCATAGCAGGAACATAGGCACCACCTAATGCACGTAAACGCAAGCATCAAGAGGACGAGCCGCGGGCTCACCGGCAACAGATATGCCATGCACCGACGCTATTTGTGGAATGCCGAGTGCAGACATTTGGGCCTAGTAGAGCACATCAGAATTGGCCGAGTCATGCAATAATGCCACCGAACCATGTTGTAGAAAATTCGACCAAAGTGATCCCTGTCCGGGAACACCTGGGCATCAGCATTTGCAACGTTAACACGTGTGGTGATGCATCCCGGGAGGTCTGACCTACATTTGCCTGATGGGGCAGAGCAGCACCGCCAGATTCCACTGTATCTGGTTGGCACGGAACCCAAGGCAGCGAGTTGAAACACCCACCAACGTAGATGCAGGGTAAGCCGTGTTCTCGAGCTATCTCTTGGGCCCGAAGGTGTTTCTTTACCTACGGAAGACGCCTTAGGCTCGGCGACATCCTAGGGTAGCGAGGCTGCTCACCGTCAGAGGATAGTACGACCCACCCTTGACGGTAGCATCGTTGACCACAATCACACATTCCCTTCCAGCCACTCGTCCGACGCCAGTGATGATCCCGGCACCATGAATGTTTTCGCCCGGATATACATCATGTGCGGCTAGCTGGGAAAGCTCTAGAAAAGGCGTGTTCGGGTCGAGGAGTAACGACAGTCTAGGCCGACGTGAGGACGTAGTGGCGGCTGGGGGCCAAAGACTGACCTCTCTCGCGGTAACTTCTTGCCTTTGCTTCGCATCCGTTCTTGAGCCTTGGGGCCACCACCCTCCTTTGCGTGGGCAATCCTGGCTCTCAGATCTGACACGAGAGCATCCATGCTCTGGGCCTTGTGCTGGAACTCGGGCGAGGTAGTCGAGACCAAGGGTGGAAGGACAGTTGCATGGTATAACCGCCTAGTGGCCGAGACCGCGATTGATCTCGAGAGCGCAGCATGCAACATGTTTGAGTGTAGTATGGGTACTGCACAGGGCTATGGCGGCGGCATAGTACCAGCCCGCTAGCGGCACGGAACTTGACATCGGGTATTGCTCCGGTCAATTACAGACGCGGTGGTACTACTATAGACAGTGACCGTAGACTAGAAATCCTGCCACTCATCCCAATCGTCGTCTTTTTTTGCCTTGCTACCACTCGAGGAATGAACCGCGCGTGGACCAGCAGCTGGCTGGCTCGCGTTCGAGGTTGGTGGAGCATCTGGGTACTCGTGGAAGAAATCGTCCATGTCGTCGTCTAGCGCTGATGTCCTACCATCGTCACGGGGCGGGAGAGATCCGTATCCGGATGCAGGAGGGCCTGCACCAACCCTATCCTTGACTGCATCTACAATGCCGCCGACATGATCAGCGACGTCGACGCCAAGCTGAACCTTTGACCATTGGTTGACAGACTGGCCGGCGAGTTGTGCGCGTCTCTGTGCCTCGGAGACGTAGCCGCGAACACTGGCGTGCAGGGATGGATCCGATACACGTTCCATACCTGGCTGGATAATATTATCGTTTACGGCACGGGAGGCACCAGCAACGACGGAGGAAAAAAGGGACCACCCCTTGCTTAGGGCGGCACCAGGATTGTCCTGAAAGTCGGCTAATGATGGGGCAGCGGCGGAGGAGAGGCTGAATGACGGGTGCTGTGACAGGGGAGAGGGTGTGTTTCCGAAACCCTGATAACGGCTACCCTGAGAGGGGGGCACATCGGTGGGGCGAGCGGCATTCGCTTGGCCAAGGGAGGAAAAATAAGCCTCGTTCGTGAACTTTGCCGCGTGCGAGGTGTCGGAAGGGGTGGGGGCTGCAGCATGGACAGCAGGCGGACTGCGTGCAGACGCACGGGACTTGCGGAGGCCCTGGGCGGACGAAGGGCGCGTCGGGGGACTAGAAGGCGACCAGGGTTTTCCGACCAAGGCATGATCCAACTTGTGGGAGTTGAGTGGGGCGAAAGAGGCAGAAAGGGACGGCACACCTTTTCGCGATACTGGGTGGCAGGCCAGGAGTGATAAAGTGTGTGGGGGTCCGCAGAGACTTGTTCGGACGGAGAGTAGGAAAGGATGAAGTGTTTAAAGGGGGCGTTTCCGCCGAGCTGGGAGAAGATGTGTAAGGATGGGGGAGAGAAAAGGGGAAGCGCACCTGCATGCGCTTGAGCTGGTCGTCCTGCCAGGTGTCCATGGAGATCGATCTGACGAAGCTGGCGGCGATGAGCAGAGATACGGGGGCAGGGATGGGGAATACCTGACGTGGACGCCGAAGCCTCTGTGGACGCCGGCGCACTGGAGGCAGAGGAAGATGGCGAAGGAGACTGGGGGGGAGATGAGCGGGGGGAGGGGACGCGGAGGGGGAGCTACCAGAGGCCCATTGGGGATTTGGGTTGCTGCAGTCGGCGCAGGCGTTGTTGGCGAGGTCGTGGCGTCGGGCGAGCTCGCGCAGGACGGGCCTCGCGTCGGCCATCGTGGAGCGCGGGCGGGCAGGCGTGGGAGATTCGGGCGGTCTTTCCGGCGCGGCGTGGGAACGTATGACGATTATCAGACGGGCGGCTTTTATTTTATTTTATTTTTTCTTGAGAAATAATCTTATCTGATTCCATGCCGCACCGTCTAAATTCTGGCGTCCCAGTCCCGCACCGCTCGCACCGTCCCTCTCCCGCCATGGCCCACAAGCCCAGCGCAGAGGCCCAGCTCGACTGCTGGGGCCAGTGGTGGGCACGCAGGTATGCCCCCGGACCCGCTCGTCCCCGCCTCTCACCCCCTCGCAGGCACTACTCCCTCCAGGTCGTCCAGCACCCTCTTCGCGCCCGCATGTGCGGCTTTGGCGACAAGGTGCGTCCTCGTCACGCCCCCCACGTCACGTGTCTTTACTGCCCCGCCGCAAGGACCGTCGTCCCCTCGCGCCCGCTGCCGTCGCCAAGATGGTCGTCCGCAGAGAAGACAGCTCGATAGTCGACGCCGAGTACGTTTGCCTCTCTTCCCCCTCCTCACGCACTCAGTGCCCGCAGCGATGTGGACTCTGCCTTTTTTCTTGTCACCGTAGATCTGTGGTCAGCAGACGGCAAACGCGAAATGAACCTCGTCCTCCACCCTTCCTCATCCACCGACCGCCACGTCTCTGCAGTGTCCGCTAAACAGAAAAAGCCCCGCGGTGCCATGCCCTCCACACACTCCCCCCTCAGCGATCATCCCAGCCCGACCTCGTCTCAGTCGACCCCTAATTCAGCTCCCGAACTACACCGGCCCCCCTTAGACCCGCAGGTATGTGCATCTCTCTCTCCCAGGGCAGATAAATATCAATCTGTCCGTTAGCCAGTCGTAACCACCATCATGCCAACAGAATCATCCCCTGGATTTACCCCTTCTGGTTATTCTTACACACCTCCGGAGCCGGTTCCCGATGCCATGCCATACCCCGGTCCGGCTGCCTACAATCCATCGCCCGACCCGCCCAACGGCTGGTCTTACCCTCACACTGTTGCCCACTCCTCGCATGCCCTTCAAAACCAACCACTTCGCAACGCCCAGAGAAGTCATCTACCACCTACATCAAGCGACACGTGGAACAATCAATCCACTTATCGTGCGGATGCAGAGCCGACTGCCTTTCGTGCTTGGCCAGGCGCCGAGTCGTCATACCAAACCCCCTCCCACTCTCAGCCCCCCCTCTACCATAGCTCCGAGATAGATCCTTCAAGTCGCACGTATCACCCGACAGCTCAACCCGATGGGCGTGAATATAATCAGTGGAATCAGTCTCAACAAGACGCTTATCCAGTGAATTATGACCTTTATGGCGCACCCCCCTACCCACAACAGTCTCCCCAAACACCGTACTATCAGGCCAACTATGCGCCAAGCAATGCATCCTCCTCTTCCTCCTCACCACGTCCGACCCCTCGTCCACTTCCTCGGCATATTTATACGCGCACGCTTGTTGGACCCCTCTCTTCCAACGCTTGCCGCCTTCTGGACGAGCACCAGACTCCCGGGATATTCTTTCTCTTTCAGGACTTGTCCGTCCGCACGGAAGGTTCGCACAACTTTATCACGAGGTTGTCTTTCTTTCATTAACTCTCGAAATACATTTTCAGGTACCTTTCGACTCCGATTACGGCTAATGAACGTTGGAGAGTGCGCACGTTTACCTGTTAGGCAACGCAAGGCTGTGTGATTGATTGTTTCATTCTTATCCCAGCTCACCCACTCCTGACGCGGGCGCAGTGCGCGTTCACACGAATACATCTCCTGTTCTGGCCCAGACTTTCACGGATCCTTTTGTCGTTTTCTCTGCCAAGCGATTCCCAGGAGTACCGGGTATGTAAGACGGTGTCTATTGGACACTCGGATTCACACATTTGTCCCTATAAGAAACCACTGCCCTCTCCATTGCATTTGGCAATCAAGGCCAAAAGCTTCCATTGGTAAGATCCTTCCTTCCTCCGCACTCCCCGGAAGCTGACTACGACCGGGCCTGGACAGAGGAACCGACATGGCACCGGTAAACATGGCCGAAGACCACTCCGCGAGGGCGATTCTGAAGGATCCGAATCGTCAGATGACACATGATGTAGACCTCCGTCAATATTGCATATCTCCGACTTGCGTCCCAGTCAATCATCATGACTCATGCAGCCCAATAGTGTCTCCGCCTGCTAATGTATCCGCTACTTGCTCCTTCACTTTGATCCACTGCTTGGGTGATTGCTGCAACGCTTCACGTCGGGCCCTTTCCCGTTCGTACAGGAGAAGTGCGTGGATGGCCTCGGGATAATTGCAATAGATGCGTTGGAGCGTGGCGCTGGCGATCTCCGCTTGGCTCTGCAAGTCACCACGGTGTGGTAGTGTGGCTGGTGGCGCGTTGGGAACGCGGACTGGCTGTACAAGGCGACCTCTTTGCAGATGTCCGAGAACTTTGGACAAAACCTGTAACGTGACAGCATGCGGGCGCCACACAGACAAACCAGGAATGACTTGACGAAGGATATGGAGGGGATGCACGAAATCGGTTGACTCTTCCGACACTGCCAGCAGAGATCCCGCCGTCTTCGTCGCAATCTCAACCGTTCTCGCTCTCCGTGCCTCCCGCTGCATTGGCGCGTCTGAAGCAGACACATCCGCATCGGGGGTCATCACGTCGAACACGAATGGCGACTCGGGGAATGTATCCCTCGTGACGGGATTTTTGCGCGAATATGGGATGAGGACCCGCTCGAGGACTTCAAATGCACGATCTAGTTCGCCAGCTCGAACCAAAACAACCGCCAAATGGTTCCAGTTATGTGCATCAAAACTAAATCCTTCTTCCTTTGCCCTAGTCCAAGCATCCAGCGCCGCGTGATGTTCGCCAGCCGCAGATAAGGCATCGATATAAATAGACAATGGCATGCAAAGGAGATTTGGGCGTCGTTTGGTCACGGGAGCACAGGTGGCGCTGTCTCCCTTGGTGAGTTCGTTGGCACAGGAGAGCTGTAGCGCGAGGGCCCAGATCTGTGGCCATAACTGGCGAACACCATCAATATTGTTTGTGCGACGATGGGCGTCCAAAATGATAGTGAGCGATTGCAAGGATGGCTCCCCACCGGCTTCCAACATCCCATTGAATAACCGTGCCACTTCCTCGGGCTTCTCTTGCTTCGCGTACGCCAACATCAAAGGGCTGTAGATGTTCCCAAGGGCAGACGAACGAGATTCCGAAGCAGCCCAGGTAGGATCATCTGCGTCCGTAGCCATGATTTCCTCCAGGAATGACTCCGCGATTCGCAAGTCTCCATCGTTTGTGTACGCTTGGATGACCTGCCTGTAGGTGACAGAACTAGGCTTGATCCCACGACGTCGCATATTCTCGTAACAGGCCTTCGCTTGGGAGATGGATCGCTGTCGTACGTACCCAGCCATGATGATGGTGAGCACACACGCATCGAGATGGTGGTAGGGTCCCCAAGACGTCGCCTTCTCTTCCATCTCCGCAAACAGCTCCTCGGCAATGTTCATCTTCCCGGCGTCGCAGGCGGATTGGATGACCAAGGCGTACGTGTGCCTGTCAGGACGCACACCAACTCGCGTGAGTTTGCGAAAGATATTGGACACGACACGGAAGGGTGTGCCGATGAGAACGTATGCCTTGAAGAGGACGTTGTAGGCTTCGATGGGCAGATCACGACGAAAACGTAGAGGCTGTCGAAGGTAGTCAAAGACGCGGATGACGCCTTCCCAAGACCCCGCTTCCACGTGTGCGTTCATGAGAGAAGTAATCATGATGCGATCGGGGGTGATACCCTCGCGCAGGGCGCGCAAGTAAACCGCCTCTGCTGCCACAGCGTCTTTCCTGCGGGCGAGAAGGGTAACGACACTCGTGTAATGGACGCGATCGGGGTTTACCTCGGCAGCACGCATTTGATCAAACGTGGCGACCACTGCATCCAAGTCTCCGTGTCTCGCAAAACTTTGAAGAATGATGCTGTATACGTGACCATCAGGACGATAGCCAGCTTCCAGCATTTTCCCTAGCCAAAGATTGATACCGTCAAAGTTGGCCACCTCTGCATGGGCAAGGACGACAGTAGAGTAGTGTATGAGCCCTGGTCGTTTGCCGGTAAAGCTGTCCCCCGAGTCTGCCGGGAAGAACTTGTGAAAGAGTTCAACCACTGTATCCACTCTGCCTGCGACCGCATATGCGTGCATCAGCATACTCTGTGCAACCGACATGGACCAATTATTGTCTTGGTGCTTGCGGAAAAACTGTTCTGCACGATCCACGTCGCCACGACACGCATAAAGATGAAGTCCAGCCGAGTGGTACAGTTGGGGATGGGCCGAGGGATCTATGAGCGTGAATATTTCGTGCGCCATAACGAGCAATTTGTCCCGTGCGAGGCGTCGGACCAATTTGATCTGGAGATTAAAGGGGACGGGCAGTTGTTGCCTGCGCACCTCCAACACTAACGCGTGTGCCCTGTGAAGTAGTCCCTTGGCACAGTATGCCTCCAGAAGCAATTTGGCCATGCGTGATCGGTCGTGTTCGTCATCCTTTGAACGCGATTGCAGCAGGCCGATACCATCAGTAGCGTCCGCGAGTAAATCGTGCATTGCCTTCCGAAACGACGCAGCGTGGGGGAGAGGAATGATCCCAGTCCGACTAAGAGTATCCAGAGACTTCCACTCTCGAACCAGGAGATCGAGTGCGTGCGAGGGCCCGTGTCGGAAGCGCAAAAGAACCAGAATATTTCGGTAGACACACAAGAGAGTCGACCTGTCGGCATAGCTGGGCGCGGTGTCTCGAACTTTGCGAGCCAGCTGTGATGCCTGCGTCACATCGCCCAGCCAAGCATGAACCTGGGCAGTGAAACACTCGAGAGAGAACATGTGTGGAGAATCGATATCTAGGTTTGATTTTAAATCCCAAAGAATAGGTTCAAGGCGAGTTCCCCAGGTACGCAACAGCGGCAGGTCTGGCGGAGTATCGCGCCAGACATCAAACGCATCGAGAACGCGCTGGATAAACTGGAATTGCTCGCTTGGCGTAAAGGTGGGGTCGGGTGGGCATTGCGTGTAGAGCTGCCAAGCATGTTCTGGATCGAACGGGGTCCGTGCAACCAAAAGGAAACGGAACCTGTCGGCGGGTGCATCGGGTTCGTGCGGGAGAGGGACGGTTTGGGGCAAATCAGGCAAACGCGTCTGAGACGAGAGAACACGTGGAGCGGACGAAGAATGGCGGCGAGTACACCGCTGGGGGGGGTGGGAGAGGGGCTGTGACCGGCGGGGAATGACCTGGTTCGCCATGAACAGGCGATTTCGGACTGGAAGCGGGAACGTCAGTCTTGAACGGGGGCAGACATGGAGCAAACGGAGTACTTGGACACCACAGCGAATGGCGAGCCACGCAGGCGGAAGTGGAGATGGAAAGGCGACATTGGCGGCATTCGATGGGAGGAGGCTCCACCGCCCGTTCCTTTCCCTTGGGCTGGTGGGGCGGAGGGGAAAAGAGGAAGTCTGCGGGAAATGGACGTCTTGATGGCCGTGCCATGGCGTTGAGAGGTAATTTGAGAAGGGACGGTCTCGCTATGACGGCCGCTGCCAACGACTCGACCATGTGCGCCCCGCTGGAACGCTCATCAACGGGCACGGAACGCAAACCTGCCCAGTGCTCGTCGGTGGTGGTTGGCTATTATCTAATTACACATGACAACGTAAATAAATAAATATTGCGCAGATCGCCCGGTCCGTATCCGGAGTCACATGTGTGTCCGGCGTGCCGGCAAGATGCCGAGCTGATAACAACAGCTCGTCCGGATGCCCGGCTCGTGTCTCCTTCCAAATGGATGCGCCAGCAATGATGAGCCTGCTGTGCGTCGCCCATTCTCGCCCGAGATGTCGGAGCCCCGTGCGCCCTCTGGGACCCCCCCATCTCACGAAATCGTCGTCGTTCCCCCGCCTGGCCACGTTCAGAGGCAGCCCTTGCTGGATCAGTGTATCGGCGTCAGGATCGACGTTTTCGTACACGAGCAGCGGTTCCCATTGGACGTAGAGGTCGACGAGTACGTCGCTTTCTTTCCGATCGCACCCAATCATTATCGATTCCAACTCTCATTGGCCCCTTTACGAGCGCAGCCAAGATCCGACTGCGACCCATTTCTTGCTCCGACTGCGACCTTCTTTGATACCCATTGGGACAATCCGAGCCCACAGGGTGGAAAAAGGAGACTATTACAAGCTCAGCCGTCTGGCTGTCCTCAAGCCATATCGGCAATATCGTTTCGGGCGCGATCTCGTCCTTGCCTTGCACCAGTGGGTACGAGATGACATGAAGCGGACGGGAGCATTGCAACCTGGCCGGGTCGTTTGTCATTCGCAGTTGCCCGTTAAAGGGTTCTATTCCAAGTATGTACGCCCGACCTCCTTACCATCTCCATCCGGACTAAATTCGCCTTCCCCTTCCAGCCATGGCTATCAACCCGAGGTGATATTCCCACTCGCTCTGATTATCGATACGGACTCAGTCTCCACCAACGATAGGGGAATGAATTCGATGAAGACGGCGCGCCGCATCAAAGGATGGTCGCCCATCTGTCACCGTAGTAATATCATCAGTGTACTGTAACGAGTTCGTGTGCTTTCTCGCCAATCATGTCACGAGGTATATGAACAAGTAAACTAGAGAGTGTTCTAACAATACAGTGACCACCCACGAGAGAGATCGTCGGTATAAAGTCCGGTGTCGTGAACGAATGGACCGGCGGGCATAAGATCATTAGTGACCGAGCAAAAAAACCAAAAGCATGATGCCGTCTGTCGATCGAGAGAGAAAAAGAAAAGAAAAAGTGGGATCATATCTTTGTAAATCTGTTTGCACCGTCCTCTGGGCCCACACCGTCGCTTTCGCTTTCCGAACTAAACGACTCCGATTTGATGGAGCGAAGCGCACGGAACGGACTCTCAGAGGGAGATCCAGGAAGAATGCTAAAGTTGATGCTTGTCCCGATACCAAGGCCGGTCGTTCCCTCCTCGTAAAGTCTTCGCGCGGCCTCGTACTCGAGCTTCTCTTGCTCTGCCTGAGCCAGGAAAGGCTGTGAGGGGGGGGATCAGTACGCAACGTGGCAGCGAGCGGGACATTGACCGACCTTGCGCTCGTCGTCAGTCATCGACCGCCACTTGGCAGCGGCCAAGACGCTTTGCTTGGTGGTCTCTTGTTCGTCGCCAAATATTTCCCTCACCAGCAAGGGGTCCGAACGAATGCGCTGCAGGAACATAAAGTACGCGCTCAGAGGCTTCTTGGGGGCGTTTGGGTCCTTGAGATTACTCTTCCGAGACCGACCGGCCTTGCGTTGCGCGGTCCGGAAGGCATTCTCGCGCTTGATATCTTCCGGTGTCAGGGTCCGCATGTAGGCAGCGTTCTCGCGCTCGCGTGCCTGTTTGAGGATGAGAGATCGTTGCTTGTATGGCTAATCATGGAAGCCCAGATCGTCAGCAGTTCTCACGAAGGCCCGGCGCAGCACATACCTCCTTTTCTTCCGCGGTCAGGTTTGCATACTCTTGGCCGGCTTCCTTGGCAGCCTGAGCAACGTTTAGTTTTCTCGTGCTCGTTGCCTGGTGGCGCTGGATCCAATCCGTAAAGTAGAGTTGCCAAGCGGAAGGTGCTAATTTGGGCTGCTTCAAGGCAGATTTGAGAGGAGCTAGTCGGAGATAATGCAGGAGGTAATCAGCATAACGACGGTCACAGAAGGAACGGATATGATCAGATATGCACGTACGCGATTCAGACGATTTCGCATCCTTTGGGGGCTCATCTGGCGACAGCTTCTTTCTTCGTCGCACGGTGGCGTCCCGGTCATCGCTCACAGAAACCGACTCTGCACGACGGCTGTACGCGCGTGTGAGCGTGGCAGCGTTTGGGGAAGGGGCGCTCGACGACTGAAACATCAGGCCGAGGGGGTTGGCGTCTCTTCTTGGCTGAAATCGGTGGCCCTTGGCTGTGTAAGGGTTCTCGGAGAGGGGCGGGTGGGACCCCGGGGGACGGGCAGAGGCAGAGGGGGTGTAGTGAGAAGAATCCCACAGCTGGGACGCCCACACGGGCGGTCTCAGCGAAGTGTCTGCGGGCGAGATGGAAGCGACACCGAGACCGGGTGAGCTGAGGTAGCCGTCCGAGATCTCGGTGGGCGATAGCGATCGCGGGAGAGGGTGGAGGACGGCAAAATCGGAAGGGGAGAAGGAGGCGTTCTGAGGGAACGCATTGCTGCCGTAGGGGATGAATGCGGGGGGCGATTGTGGGTCTGATTGGGTGCCACGGATGGGGATGGGGGAGGAAGCGGAGGGATCCAAGGGGGAAACGTGGGCGTCGTTTAGCCACTGGGAGAGATTGGAGTCATCGAGATCGAGCATGGGCTGTACGTCGTCGAAGCCGCCAAAGGAGTGGGCGTCGTGGAAGGCGCTGCTGGGGGACGCGTCAGAGAGATCAAAGTCGGAGGGGGGACAGGGGGAGGCGGGATTGT